>CM060112.1:3175000-3200000 GCA_030522415.1 Channallabes apus
AACATGCAGACGTGCGCAGACGTGCAGACGTGCGCAGACGTACCCAGAGCGCTGAGCTGCGCGCAGGCGGCGAGGGAGGCGGCCAGACGTGGCACGATGCTGCGGTTCGAGGCGAAGTTGAGACGGAAGTCCAGCAGGCAGGTGACCAGGTCCATAGAAGGACAGGACAGGATGCAGCGATCGGACAGGAGGTCTTTAGGACCTGGGGGAGGTTTAATAACAAAGTATGACGATTATATTTTTATATACACGCGGTCAGTCCGAGTGACTCCAGTTCGCTCAACACTGGGAGAAACGTTAATGATCAAAATAAATCAAGCTTATTACTCTAATCTTAAACCTAAACTCATCCCAGAGTCATGCCAATCATCGCTGTCCCTCAAGGTGAAGCGCTATCCGCCATATTCCACATACAAAAAGCCCACAGATGCACATGATTGGCTAGAGCAGTGTTTCTTAAATAGTGGGGCGAGCCCCCCAGGGAGGGCGTGTGGCTCCGTCAAGGGGGGCGCGTTTGACCTCGGGGAACATGCTTTTTTTCTACTTAGATTTTTTTACTGTTCTAGAATAAAGTGCAATACCACTCCACTACATTAGGGGGCAGTGGCGCAGGGAGCATTCGCTCGGTGGTGTAGGCCATTGTGTCCATAATGTCCAGACATCATCTCTGATTAAAAAAATCAGCTCAAATTATTTTATATATTTTTGTTTTGCAGGTTAAAGTTTTTTTTTAAATATTGTGCTCCTGAGTTAATGTTGGTGATCAGTTTGAACGCATTATTATTTATTGATTTTGTGTTTTTTTTCAGTATCATATGGTTTGACATGGTCAGTCAAATAATGTTTATAGTTTAATTAAGGATTTATTATTTTTTTTTTATTTCAGATGCACTTTAAATCTTTTCTGTTACAGTTAATAAAGCGATTTATTATATAAGTTGGTCCATATTTCTTTCTTTTTTTATTCTCTTATACATTAATAAGGATACAGTGTTATGCAGAGGTGTAGTTATAACAATTTTATACACAAATGATACTATTTATAGTTGCGCGGGGGGCGCAAGATGTTTTCTTCTTCCTATGGGGGGCATGACAGAAAATAATTGAGAAGCACTGGGCTAGAGGAACAGTGATTGACAGGGGAGACACACAAAGCCACTCCCACTAATTTTTTTGCTGTCTTGGACTAATTTCCTTCAACATTAAACTAAAAAACAAAGAAAACCATCATAATTTTATCCATAGCTTATAGAGTGTGTGTGTGTGTGTGTGTGTGTGTGTGTGTGTGTGTGTGTGTGTGTGTGTGTGTGTGTGTGTGTGTGTGTGTACCGGCTGCAGGCATGATGGGATAGACGGTGAAGCGCCAGCCCCAGCCGTTAACCGAGCCGTCACTGGTGAACTTCCACTTCAACTCATCTCCAGGAATCCTCAACTCACTCGACCAGTCTGACCACTCGCGTCCTGAAACACACACACACACACACACACACACACACACACACACACACACACACACACACACCTTTCTTAACCGCTTATCCCTGACTTCATTCATTCATAACACAACATGTAAAAGGATGTTTAAGTCACCTGATCGGACAGAGACGATCCTATTGGCTCCGTCCATGACGGTTAGCGGGTCGTGTCTCCTCTCTGTAGAACACTGACGGTCAAACTCCACCCGCAGACCCTCAGCACCTGCAACCGACACAGGATTAATTCAGTCCTTAGATCTCGGCCTGAAGTTTAATCTGCAGCATCAGTTTAAATCTAAATGTGGAGTAAAAGTGATGTTATGACCAGTTATGTGTCTGATTTAATAATCTACTGTATAATAATCTACGAATGCGCTACTGTCTCAATGTAAACAAACACCTGCAGCAATAGATATTAATTAGAAAAGATAAAGTGAATATTTTGACTGGGATTAGTTCATATTTTCACTTTGTCTGAAATAACAGCGCTGAAGTGGTATAAGTGAATTTTAACAACAAAACTTCATCTTTATCTGATCGACTTTTTCCATTTCTCATCTGTGATTCTCTCTCCGATTACCGAACAGGAAGTGTATTTGTCTGACGACAACTTAGTGTAAACAAGGCGTAAGCATAGACTTTTGCTTGATGGATGAGGAAAAGAAGGAGAAAAATTTTCTATATCTTGACTTTCACATTGACTGTAATAAGATGAAATGACAGTAGATCCAAAATCTTGGTACATTTTGTACAATTTCCTAATATTTTGCCACCAATCTAGAGGAAACCGATTCTGTATAACGTCACACCAAATATACATTTCTTTTATAAAATTACAGTTAACAAAAAAGTATGTGGTTCATCTTGTTGCAGACAGACGTGTAGGTGGGATTCAATCTGAAATAATAATAATAATAATAATCATCTTCTTTGTCTTTGGGCTGTTCCCTTTCAGGGGTCGCCACAGCGAATCATCTGCCTCCATCTAACCCTGTCCTCTGCATCCTCTTCTCTCACACCAACTAACTTCATGTCCTCTCTCACTGCATCCATAAATCTCCTCTTTGGTCTTCCTCTAGACCTCCTGCCTGGCAGTTCCAACCTCAGCATCCTTCTACCGATATATTCACACTCTCTCCTCTGAACATGTCCAAACCACCTCAATCTGGCCTCTCTGACTTTATCTCCAAAACATCTCACATGGGTTGTCCCTCTGATGAACTCATTCTTGATCCTATCCATCCTTGTCACTCCCAAAGAGAACCTCAACATCTTCAGCTCTGCTACCTCTAGCTCTGTCTCCTGTCTTTTCTTCAGTGCCACTGTCTCTAAGCCGTAGAGCATCGCTGCTCTCACCACTGTCCTGTACACCTTTCCTTTCATTCTCGCTGATACTCTTTCATCACACAACACACCTGACACTTTTCTCCACCCATTCCAACCTGCCTGTACTCGTCTCTTCACCTCCTTTCCACATTCTCCGTTGCTCTGGACCGTTGACCCTAAGTACTTAAAATCCTGCACCTTCTTTACCTCTGCTCCCTGAAGCCTCACCGTTCCTCTTGGGTCCCTCTCATTCACACACATGTATTCCGTCTTGCTGCGGCTAACCTTCATTCCTCTGCTTTCCAGAGCGTACCTCCACCTCTCCAAATTTTCCTCCACCTGTTCCCTGCTCTCGCTACAAAGTACAATGTCATCTGCAAAAATCATAGACCATGGAGACTCCTGTCTAACTTCATCTGTCATCCTGTCCATCACTAGAGCAAACAAAAAGGGGCTTAGAGCCGATCCTTGATGCAGACCCACCTCCACCTTGAACTCATCTGTCACACCTACAGCACATCCCACCACTGTCTTACAGCTCTCATACATGTCCTGCACCACTCTAACATACTTCTCTGCCACTCCAGACTTCCTCATACAACACCACAGCTCCTCTCTCGGCACCCTGTCGTACGCTTTCTCTAAATCTACAAAGACACAATGCAACTCTTTATTACCTTCTCTGTACTTCTCCATCAGCATTCTCAAAGCAAATACTGCATCTGATGTACTCTTTCTAGGCATGAAACCATATTGCTGCTCACAAATTCTCACCTCTGCCCTTAACCTAGCTTCCACTACTCTTTCCCACAGCTTCATTGTATGGCTCATTAGCTTTATACCTCTGTAATTGCCACAGCTCTGCACATCTCCCTTGTTCTTAAAAATCGGCACCAATACACTTCTCCTCCATTCCTCTGGAATCCTCTCACTCTCCAAGATCTCGTTAAACAAACTAGTCAGAAACTCTACTGCCACCTCTCCTAAGCACTTCCACACCTCCACAGGTATGTCATCCGGACCAACAGTCTTTCCAGTCTTCATCCTCTTCAACGCCCTTCTCACCTCACTTTTACTAATATTTGCTACTTCCTGCTCCACAACAGTCACCTCTTCTACTCTTTGTTCTCTTTCGTTTTACTCCTTCATCAACTCCTCAAAGTACTCCTTCCATCTTCCCATCACCCTCCTGACATCTGTCAGTACATCCATCCATCCATTTTCTTCCGCTTATCCGAGGTCAGTTCGCGGGGGCAGCAGCTTCAGCAGGGATGCCCAGACTTCCCTCTCCCTGGCCACTTCTTCCAGCTCTTCCAGGGGGATCCCAAGGCGTTCCCAGACCAGCCAAGAGACATAGTCCCTCCAGCGTGTCCTGGGTCTTCCCCGGGGTCTCTTTCCAGTGGGGCGTGTCCGGAACACCTCACAAGGGAGGCGTCCAGGGGGCATCCTAAATAGATGGCAATTTCCTCTCGATGCGGAGGAGCAGCGGCTCTACTCTGAGCCCCTCCCGGATGACCGAGCTTCTCACCCTAAGGGAGAGCCCAGACACCCTGCGGAGGAAACTCATTTCGGCCGCTTGTATTCGCAATCTTGTTCTTTCGGTCACTACCCACAGCTCATGACCATAGGTGAGGGTAGGAAAGTAGATCGACCGGTAAATTGAGAGCTTTGCCTTTTGGCTCAGCTCCTTCGTCACCACGACGGACCGATACAGAGCCCGCATCACTGCAGACGCTGCCCCGAGCCGCCTGTCGATCTCCCGCTCCATTTTACCCTCACTCGTGAACAAGACCCCGAGATACTTAAACTCCTCCACTTGGGGCAGGATCTCACACCCAACCCTGAGAGGGCACTCCACCCTTTTCTGGCTGAGGATCATGGCCTCAGATTTGGAGGTGCTGATTCTCATCCCAGCCGCTTCACACTCAGCTGCGAACCGATCCAGTGAGAGCTGTAGGTGTAGTTGCCACCGCGACAGGCACCGACCACCTTATGGCCACAGCTCCGGTCGGCCGCCTCGACAATGGAGGCACGGAACATAGTCCATTCGGACTCAATGTCACCCACCTCCCCCAGGACGTGGTTGAAGCTTTGCCGAAGGTGGGAGTTGAAGCTCGTCCTGGCAGGGGACTCTGTCAGACGTTCCCAGCAGACCCTCACAATACGTTTGGGTCTACCAGGCCTGACCGGCATCCTACCCCGCCAACGGAGCCAACTCACCACCAGGTGGTGATCAGTTGACAGCTCCGCCCCTCTCTTCACCAGAGTGTCCAAGACATGTGGCCGCAAGTAAGGACATGTCTGTCAGTACATTTCCATCTCTATCTGTAATCACTCTAACCTGCTGCACATCCTTCCCATCTCTATCTCTCTGCCTCGCCAACCTGTACAGATCCACCTCTCCCTCCTTACTGTCCAGCCTAGCATACAAGTCCTCATATGCTCTTTGTTTGGCCTTTGCCACTTCTACCTTCACCTTACGGTGCATCTCCCTGTACTCCTGTCTACTCTCTTCAGTCCTCTCAGAGTCCCACTTCTTCCTAGCTAGCCTCTTTCCCTGTATACACTCCTGGACTTCCTCATTCCACCACCAAGTCTCCTTGTCCACTTTTCCCTTACCTGATGATACACCAAGTACCCTCCTACCCGTCTCCCTGATCACATTGGCTGTAGTTGTCCAGTCAACTGCAAGCACCTCCTGACCACCCATAGCTTGTCTCAACTCCTCCCTAAAGACTACACAACATTCTTCCTTTCTCAGCTTCCACCACTTTGTCCTCTGCTCTGTCTTTGTCCTCTTCACCTTCCTCACCACCAGGGTTATTTTACACACCACCATTCTGTGTTGTCTGGCTACACTCTCCCCTACCAACACTTTGCAGTCACTCATCTCTTTCAGATTACAACGTCGAATAATAATAATAATAATGATATCAGTGATTATGTTAAAGCTCATGAGATTATTTTTAACTTCAACCTTTTAACTATTTCTACAGCCATTTAAACCATGTACACTGCATACTTACATTAGTAAACAATAAAAACAACACTAACAGTAGTACCTCGGATTACACTTAAGTGCCTGAAAGAAGCTGATCAGGACCGGACCGACAGACAGACAGACAGGTGTGTTACCTGGGATCTTGACGGTCCCGCTGGTGGAGGTGTCGTCGGTGTAGGGGTGGCTGCTCTCCACCACCACAGGCTGAGACGACAGACGACCGCTCTGAGAATCCGTGGCTACGTCCTCCAGCTCGGTCACACACAGCTCCAGTAACATGTCAGCCACCTGAGAGTGTATACACACACACACAGACACACACACTTAACCACCTTCACACCACAGAGTGTCACATGGTGTCCATTAGAGAGAGACGTGGTAGAGGGGGTGAACCTGCGGGTACGCGGTGCCCATGCCCGACAGCACCGCAGACAGAACCTCCTTCCCCTTCTCCCCAGAGCGCACGTTCACCGCCAGCTTCAGCAGATCCACCATCACCCGCGTGTCATCCGGAACCAGCAGGCTGGTGAACTCGTCCAGGTACTGAGGCTCGGGTCCAGACACTTTGTTCTGGCTCTCGGAGTCCTGGTACGGAAAACAAACAAACAGCACATTTACACTCTCTATATCGCTCCGTCTCGACTCGGTGCGGTGAAGAGACGCAGACCTCTTTGGTCTTGGTCATGGTCTCGGCGATGATGCTGGCCGCTCCGGGGTCGTCCGTCACGGGGATGAAGGGGCGACAGGAAGCGGCGGTGGCCGAGGGAGTCACAGCTGATGACGGGGTAATGGCGTCTTCAGAGGACGCCACCTACAGGACGCAAAAACAAACAGACAGCGCTAGATATTTACATTCATCTCATCATGACGGTATACGAGCCTGACTGTAGACTATAAACAATACACACCTCAGTCACACACATCAATTTCACCAAGGACTTCACGTACTTTAGAACATTTGCGAAACGAGTGTTTTATCATCATCATCATCATCCCAGAGAAATCAATTGTGTCACTGACACCTTAAGCGTTACATTATATAATGTTGTAATGGCATGTTGGCTGGTTTTCTGTCTCTCAGCTCTTCGTATACGTCATGCAAACTGCCCCGAAAGGTCACAGTATAATTAACTGGGATATAATTGCTACCAAAAGTGCCAAAGTAACCAATCGGAGGACGACGCCCACCTGAACACCACCACCATCATCACACGGTGTTTCCAAAATGGCAGCCTGTCATCCATCACTGCATCGTTTCTACCCAAAACTCCACCACGAAAGCAACTGGAGGAGACGACCAACCCGAAAACATCACCGCATAAGACCACATTAACCTTCAGAAACACCTCTACGCCCCGATCAGAATACTATTACTGACAAACGTGCAACTTAAACCTCATTGACCTCTTCATGATTTCAGCCCAGAATGGAATTAGGAGATTAAAAAGTCCACCGAGTCCACTCTCCAGGTGCCACTGAATGTTGTATCTCCGAGTATTGAACCGAGTAACCAATCAGACCACAGCTCACAGTCGGCCAAAACATGGAGCCGGTGCTAAAAAGTGTCTCACCTGGATGAAAAAGGGGAATTTTCAGGTGGGATCATAAACACCTTTTACTAAACACATTTTTCATAATAATTAAGGCGTCTCATCTCTCGACAATGCTGCATTTTATTTTGTAGATATGCAGAGACATTTATATTTTTATCAGATAAAGAAAAACATTTCTTAAATACAATTCTGTGCCAATTTATGTATAAAAATAAAAGATTTTTATACTGCAAAAAAAACTTACCAGTACATTCCTGCAATATTTCTTTTCATTTACGCTCAAATATGTAACTTACTGTGTGCTAGATTTTATTCTATTTTTACTTCTATTTATTGTTATTTTTCTTCAGATTTTTACTTCTTTAATTTACCGGGAAGAAAGGAACAAATTAGATTAGACAAGGAGAAAAACAAATGTAATTAATCAAAGCAACTGTAGAACCAAGACGAAGCGATTTCCCTCTGGGATTAATAAAGTTCTTTCAATATTTGAATCATAACGCTGTAAAAAGTCCATTTTTGGGGCACATAAAATAAAAATAAAATAATTGATGGTGGACCAAAGTGTTTGGTCCACATACAGTGAGACCGGTCACATACACATCAGATATACTGTACACTCCAGAAGGAGCTCCTGTAGGCCAAGTACATTTTCTGTATTATATGGATAACATTAAAAAATTAAATAAAATCAGCACCAGTCTGAGACCAAATAAAAAAAAAAAGTAACCAATCAGACCACAGCTCGATCTGTGCCCCCCCCCCTCCCCCCAGGCCCCCCCCTCCCCCCAGAGCCTCTAAAACCCCCTGGACCACAGTCGGATTGTTTGTACACTCTGTTCTCTTTGGTACTAAATGTAATAATGTGATTAGGGGGGTTTAATCAGGGGATGGTGTGATGAGGCCCCACCTCGCCCCTCTTGCCGTCCTGCCAGGGGTGAGGGCTGGTGCGCTCCTCGGGGTCAGAGGTCAGAGGAGGACCTTCAGCCTCCGAGGGACTCGAGACGGACGAGCAGTCTGAGGGCGGGACCGGAGAGCTGGACGGGCATTCCACAGGCATCATGCAGGCGGGCATCAGAGCTCCCACTACAGCGTCCCTACACACACACACACACACACACACACACACACACACACACACACACAGAGAGAGAGAGAGAGAGATAATAATACAAGTGGAATGTTTTAACCGTACACCGTACGTGATGTGAGTTGACACACCCGCGGGGTCTGGAGCAGTAACACACCTGGCGTAGATGATCTGTAGAGCGGAGAGGACGTGGGACAGGGACTGCTGCTTGGCCAGGTTCCCGTCCAGAGACAGCAGGATTTTAGCCAAAGACGGCCTGTTGGACTTCACACTGCCCTGACCGCTCAGCTTATTACTCAGTGAGGTCGGGTCGCTGTCTGAGGGCACACCTGTACACACACACACACACACACCAATGAGCCTGATGTAACTGTGTAAAAGACGGACTCGTTAAAGGTACCGTACGCCCTCTGACCCAGGTACGAGGCCCCGAGCGAGTCCCGGGCCGTCTGGAAGAGAACCGGCTCGTGAACGGACGGCGTGGTGACGTCCACGGTGGTCCAGGCCACGCTGTGAGACGAGCCGCACGCCACGCGCGTGATCTTCTGCCCCTCCAGGCCCTGCACCAGCGTGGGCTTCCGGTTCACCGTGGTCGTCCCGTTCCCCTGCTGGCCGTGATCGTTATCGCCCCACGCGTACACCTGAACACAACCGCACAGGAACCTCAGGAACTCACACACACACACTCCTCTAACATCAGCTTCAACATCGTTATTACACTCAACCTTCAATAATCCACAATCTGATAGTGTGTGTGTGTGTGTGTGTCAGAGAAGAAGAGGAGGAGGAGATCAAAGAGATGGACAAATACACAGACAGTGAAAGGAGAAGGAGGTGAAGATGGAGAACTAAAGGGATAAGAAGGAGAAAGTGGAGGAAGGAGGGGAAGGACAACAACAAAAAAAAAGGCTCCTGAAGACAGAGGAATAAAAAATAAATAAATAAATGAAAAAACAACACCTGACTGAAATCACGACACACACTGTGATTAATTATTAGAGCTCAAAGAAGGGACTGAACTTCTGCTCCTGACGTGCGTGTGTGTGTGTGTGTGTGATCATGCCGTACCTGTCCCGTGTCCGTGACAGCCAGACAGTGCAGCGCCCCCACAGCCACGTGGACGATCTTCTTCCCCCTCAGTCCCTCCACCATCTGCGGCTTCCTCACGTGTACGTCTGTCCCGTGACCCAGGCGGAAGTAGTCGCCCTTCCCCCTGCACACCAGAGGAGCACGTTAACACTGCGCACGCGCGTGTGTGTGTGTGTGTGTGTGTGTGTGTGTGTGTGTGTGTGGAGACGGCAGTGTACCAGGTCCACACCACCCCTGACTTGGTGAGGGCGAGAGAGAACTGAGCTCCACACTCGATCTGACACACGCCCTGTCCGTTCAGGCGCTCGATGTTCTGCGGGATGTTACAGCCCTCGCTGCCTCCGCGACCCAACTTCCCGAAGTCCCCGTCTCCCCAGGAGAACACCAGACCTACACACACACACACACACACACACACACTCTTACCTCGTCTCACAGACTTCTGTAAATCTCGCTATGTGGATGTGAATGTAATGTTCCGTACCTTCGTCTGTCAGAGCGAGAGTCTGCGCGTCTCGACTCCCACAAGCCACCTGGATGACACGGTGTCCCAGCAGCACCTTCACCTGGACACCCAACACCACACAGGGTGAATAAACACCTCCACCGCTCACACACACTGCTGATGAGTCCTCTGTAAATAAACCCGTGTGTGTGTGTGTGTGTGTGTGTGTGTGTGTGTGTGTGTGTGTGTGTGTGTTCTCACCAGTTTGGGTCTGAGCTGCGTGGTGTTGTCTCCGTGCCCCAGACGCCCGTACTCGCCCAGACCCCAGCTGTACAGCTCTCCGCTGGACGTGATGGCCGCGCTGTGCGAGCTCCCGCAGGCGATGTCCCGGATACGCTTCGTCTTCAGCGCCTCGATCAGCCGAGGCTTATCGCAGTTCCTACACACACACACACACACACACACACACACACACACGCGCTCGTTTCATCATTAACACACACTGCGAGAGAAGATCTTTTGCTCTGAGCATGTCTGGAACTTACATCCTGCTGAAATGCCCGAGTTTCCCATCATCCCCTTCACCCCATGAGAACACTTTCCCGTCCACCGTCAGGGCCATGGCGTGGCGTCCACCTGGGGGCGGAGACACAAAGAACCAAATCCTTATCGTCTAAAAACCCGTACGTACAAGAATAAACTAAAGCTGGTGGGTCAAAAGTACTGAGACAAAAGTTTCTCTTAGTTTTTGTAAAAACGTTGTGTCCATTAACTGACTTATCTGATTCTAATTAGCGCAACTCGTCAACCAGATAATTAGGCGAGTGACATCGTGAAGTAATATCGCACTCGAGGTCGTGCTGTTGTACTGGATATCAGCACGGTGCTGATATGCAGCACAGCCTCGGGTGCGTTATCGCTTTTGTACAAACAGTTCCACAAACACTATTTATCAGCAACAGATTATGATTGGTTAAACACACAAACCGGTTATTATGCCCCGCCCACACACATCCTCACCGCGACCGACGGTTAGCGTGATTGACAGGAGGTGAGAGAGAGTCGTGTTAGAGTAAACAATAACCCGTGGAGGTGCTGGACAGTCCTGAGGAAATATCAGCTCCGTTTACTTCCTGGTTCTGGGGTCGAATCCCAAAGAGTGTTAAATGGAAAGCTAGTGTAGGGTGTATGTACGTACTCTTGTTCCACACACCAAGAAGTGCCCTTGATCAGGGGTTAGAGAGGGATTTGGGACTCAGCCTCATGATAGAAACTAGTGCTAACCCTAGAGACGATGTCATGAGACACGTTAATATGAACCCGGATGAGCTGATGCTGATATTCGCACCCGAGTGAACGGCGACTTTCTTCACGACGTAGTTACTGAGGGCGGTGATCTGCCGCGGGATGGGGATGGTGCCGCTGCTCAGACCCAAACCCAGCCTGCCGTTAGTGGCCTCTCCACACGCGTACACCTTTCCCTCAGCAGTCACTGCAAACACACACACACACACACACACACACACACCAATTCCTTTAACATACTAATTCAATTAACTAATATCTGATTATGCAGCACTGATTATTATTGCTATCATTCATAAACATTATAAGACTCAGACGATCTACTGGGAGAGATTTTTTTTAAACACACACTCACCTGCGAAAAGGCTCTTAGATCCTCCAGACACCTGAACCACGTTCAGAGCGGAGAGCGTCTCGGAAAACGACGGGACTTTAATCTGTGGACAGGAAGTGGAAGTGTCCTATTCAAACTTAATAAAAAAACGTTTCTGAAAGCGTCGGATTGTGTATACAACACGACTGACCTTTGACCCTTTGAGCCCGCCCAGCTGGTCCTTGTCGTTGAGACCCCAGACAAACACTTTGGTCCTGATGGTCGCCGCAGACTCCATACCTGACGATCTCTTCCGGGTCAGACTGCGGCCAGAGCACACGATCAACACGACACGACACTCATTACAGTCAACAACCAGAGACACACACACACACACACACACACCCACCTCCCCGTGGCTGCTTTATCATCCTCCTCTTCCTCGTTATCCGACGCCAAGAACGGCACGGTGGCCAGGTCCTCGTCCTCGGCGCGGATACGACCCACGATGCTCAGCCTGTGGATCTTACAGTCGATCCCAGAGCTGCGGCACTGCTTTATAGCGACCTCTACGTATCTGTGGTACTAAACACACACACACGAACATAAATAAACTGATCTGGAACACAGCCTGGGCCTGTATACAGCCCGACGGTGAGGTAACTGACCTCAGTGCAGTCGTTGAGTAAAGCCACGGTGGTGTCTGTAGGGTTGATGTTGATGGTCTTCAGCTCGATCAGGTTGTTCAGTGAACTTCCACCTAAACACCACCATCATAAAAACAACAAATTATAGATATATATATAAAAAAGGTCCAGGATAAAATCTGAGGTGTTTTTATTAATAGATTTATTTCTGTGCGAGTTTGTTTACCCGACACCACCACCAGAGACGGCATGTAGCTGCTGTCTGCTGGATCCACCACCATCTTCAACCTGTGCACCAGAACATCGGGGAACAGCTCCAACCTGATCCAGTGCTGCAGTGACCAGAGGGAAAATCAATCAATCAAATCAAACATTATTCAATAAACCACTTAAACTATTAAATAACTAACAAATCACGAGATCATTTACTCAACCAATCAACCACGTTATCGAGTATTTAAACAATGAACAAACCAATCAATCAAACAATTAATACGATGAATTAACCAAATAAACTGATCAACCAAACAATCAAATAAACAGAGTAAATTAATTATTCAACCAACCTACAGTCTGATCAACAAACCAACCGATGTTAAACCCATCACCATCATCACAACCTTCATAAAACTGATCCACCAACCCATCGGCTACCCGTCCAGAACCCAGTCAAAAATCCTTCTCCATTTCCACCTGGACTGAAAGTTTTGACCCCCCCTCCTAGACCCTAAAGCGTGGGCGGGGCAGACGGACCTTGCCCTGAGAGCCAGACGACTGCCAGCACTGCTCGCCACAGTCGATGAGACGCGACGCCTGGTTAATCGACGACGACACGCTGAGGTTCCTCACAGCTCTCGACCAATCGTCTATCAGCATTCCCCGCTGGCTGCTGTGGTGTCGCCTCAGCTGCTTCCCCGAGCGTCCGCTAAACGCCGGAGACTGACCTGCACGCCACACACACACACACACACACACACACAGTTACACACAGTTACACACAACTCATCTACAACACACACAGTCTGAACGAGTATCACTGATTTCACAAATTTTTACTTAATAAAGAAGGAGGTGTTTTAATCCATTTAGAGTTACAGTTAAAAAAAAAAAGCTAATAAGTGTTAATAAACAGACAGATAAACAAAAACAAACTTAAATTTAGTTATTTGTAATTTAACAAAATAAATTAATTACTTAATATATAAATATATGAGTAAATAAATACTCAAATGAGTAAACAAATGAATAAAAAAGAAAAATGTATTAATTAACAAAAAAAAATATATGAAACAAAAAAAAAAAAATGTGTAAGATAAAAATGTAGATTTTTTTTTATTAGTACTTATTAAACAACAAAAAAGTAGAGATGGAACAAAATAAAAGTGTATGTAAATAATACACGAGAAAATGAATGATAATTAGATGATTAAAGAAACTAAATAAATAAATTTAAAAACTAAACCTGTGATGTTCAGCTTCATTACCGTCACTGCAGTTGTTACAGAAAAAAAACTAATCAACACCTTCTGACCAATCAGAATTCAGCAGCGCCGTCGTGAACGTTATATAAACGTGTAATATTACAGATTGTGGGCGGAGTCAGCAGACGACACAAGTTTCCTAAGCGTGGATGTGGACTGACCCGGTTCGTTGATCCGCCCGAACGAGTGTCTGGGGCTGTGTTTGCGCGTTTTGAAGCAGCTTTCGCAGAAATCAAAGTCGTCGCAGCCCCGGCACTTGAACCTCGGCCCGTTAATGGGGAACATCTGACACCCGTCGCACCTGAGGCGGAGGGGGACAAAAACAAAAAATGAAGACGTCACACGTCAGCGTCCGAGTGTCGGCGGAGACCCGGGACACGAGCGAGTACCTGACTCCGGGGTGAACACTCGGCACCAGCTCCATCTCAGACAGCAGCCCTGTCCAGTGGGACTGCTGAGGGAAATCCACGATCACGTCTTTCCCATTGGCACTAAAGGCTACACACACACACACACACACGTCATACTTTTATACACACTAGAGCAGTTAACATTTTAAATAGCCCTAAAACAAGACCCTGAGCCTCACCCTTGACCGCACCCACGCTCCTGTGAGTCACGGAGCCCCACTTGTACTTGGGCGTGGTGACGGACTGCTTCACCCGCACCTTGTCCCCGATCTTAATGTGAGACGGAGACGTCTGAGGAGGAAACCCTAAAACCGAGGAGCACAATAAATCTCATCAGACTGTTCGAGCTTGGATTTTATATTTAGCGTAGTGTTGATGTAGAACCCGGTACCGAGGAGCTCGGTGTGGATGTAGCGGACCCAGTAGGTTCCTCCTTTCTGCTGCCAGTCGCACTGCACGTTCAGGTCGTGTAACCCGTCTCGGTCGAGCTTGATCACCTTCCCCACGTCTCCCTCGTACACCTCCTCATACGTCCTGCAACACTTCACCATCATCCCCACCTGCACACACACACACACACACACACACACACACACACACACACGGAGCTCAAGATACCAACACACTGTACCACATCCAGTAGACGCTGGTTATCATCATATTCTAAACATTTCTACATTGTTATTTATTCCTCTGACACTACAGCAGCACGCCGGCGACGTCGTCTTCATTATCATCATCTTAAGCTGCATGTAAAATGTTTATCACAAATATTCATGCTGTAAAAAGTCTCTGGGACACGACGAGTCAGGTTAGTCAGGCTGTTACTATAGAAACGGTAACGTGTTAGGACGCGCTGTTGCTATTGAACTTTTTACGTGTAAGACGGAGCTGTCGCTATAGAAACGATGCTGTGTTAGAACAAACTTGTTTCTATGGAAACTACGCCGTTTTAGGACGAGCTGTGTCTAAGGAAAGGGATGCCGTGTTAGATCCAGCTGTGCTTAGAACTGAAGCTGTGCTACCTACAGAAATGAGAAGATGATGATGAAGATGAAGGCCCTCACCTGGATGTTCTCCCTCACGTACACGGCGTAGTCGTCGTTGCTCTGGAAATCCGATCTCTTCTTAAACGTCTGACTCTCAGTAACCACCACACCAGGAGGCTGGAGAAAGAGACAGACGGGTCGCTTAAACACCAGAGCACCAGGAGGAGAGGGGTGTGTATATATACACACACACACACACACACACACACACACACACACACACACCACAGAGAACGCTGCTTCAGGCTCCTCCAGTTCCTCCAGCACCTCCTCGTCTGAGTACTCGTCAGACACCGTGTCTGCATCGGACAGCTCTGTGACGTGGACGTCTGGGTGATCCAGGAGCCATCCCACCAGTGACTCTACACCTGACCACACACACACACACACACACACACACACACACACACGAAAAAACAACAACTCTTATTTAATACACTAACTTCCCAATACAAAGTGGACGTCACATGACATCTTCACTACTGTTGCTATAGAAACCATAAGACACGCCTCTAGGTGTATCCGAGCTGCTGTTCGAGGCGGTACCTGGGCTGCTGGAGGTCCCGCCCCCCGACCCCGACAGCGATTTGAGTGCGAACTCGATGTTCTTCCTCTGGAAGCCCATCTCCATGAGCTGCAGGACGATGGGAGCAGGAGGGACCGGCGAGCTCTTGTGCTTCTTCTGCTTGGGGGGCCGGACGTGCTGCACGGTCAGGGGCGTGGTCGCCTCGCTCGAGCTGCTGTCCTCAAACAGCGGGGACGACGGGTGAGTGGACTCCACCGCCAGGAACTGACACACGGCCAGCGCGGCCGCCTGCAAGCACAACACACACACACACACGTTATATACACAAACACGTACACACACACATAGTGTATACACAACGTTCTGACGCTGGACTCTGACCTCCAGCTCCTGACGGTCGAAGACGGCTTTGATGGGCGACGGCTGAGTGGCAGCCGAGAGGAGCTGCTGGAGCAGGAGGAGGGGGGGGAGGGGACCCTCAGGGGACAGATCACCCACGTCTGTAGAGGACACGACCTGCTCCTCTACACACACACACACACACACACGATTCCCTGACAACCTTAACAAAATAAGGGATAAAAACCCCATAATAAATGTTCTTCATAAAAGATTAATATTTAAAGAGAGAAAAGAAATAAAAGTGAAATAAAAGACACAAAGAAAGGAGAGACCGAAATGTAAACATGACAAACGAAAGAAAGAATGAGCTTAAGAGAGGGTGTGTGTGTGTGTGTGTGTGTGTGTGTGTGTGTGTGTGTGTGTGAAGTATTTGAGTAAATGGACTTTGTTACTGTACTTTGGCTACTTTGTATATTTAAACGGACACTTACTGTTACTCATTACATTGTGATTTAACTGCTTGGGCGAAAGAGGCGATATCGCCATCTGCAGGATGCTGAAGGTACTGGATGCTATTACCTGTATGTGCTAAATGAGGCTGTACTCCGCGTGAACATGAATTAGCATTTAGCCAAAGGCCAGCTGTTTCACATTAATTAAGTTTGACTGAGACGAACTTTTGTTCTGCCATTTTGAAATATTGAAGTGTTCGATTTCATTTCTATATTAGGAAATACAACCTCAGAAATAAACGCTTTCTTGTTTTTCACATTTCTTGCTGTTGTTTGAGCCGACGTTCAGGTCGAGTAAAATACTTTTAAATTATTTTAAAATCCGATACTTTTACTCAAGTCTTATTGGAATTGGTGACAGTCATCGTTACAGTAAGGTATCTGTACTTTTACTCAAGTATGGTTTTCAGGTACTCTTTACACCTCTGGTGTGTGTGAGGTGTGTGTGTGTGTGTGTTACCGGTGGGGGCGGGGCTGGACTCCACCACAGCGGGCTGAGACAGGATCTGTCGGAGTTTGTCCTGGTGCAGGAGCAGAGCTCGAGCTGCCTTCAGGATGTAGAGCCTCAGCTGCTGACAGCGTAACAAGTGGACGTCCACCTGATCTGCTGAAGGACCAGGACCACCACACCATCATCATCATCATCATCCTCATCATCATCCTCATTATACTCATCATCATCCTCATTATACTCATCATCATAACCACAATCATCATCATAACCATAGGAGTCAAGAAAGAAAAGGTCTGTGTGTGTGCGCCATTATGTGCATGAACAAGTGTGTGTGTGTGTGTGTGTGTGTGTGTGTGTGTGTGTGTGTGTGTGTGTGTGTTCAGTCAGTACCTGCGAGTCCCTTGCTGAGGGATTTCTTCATGCGCTGTTTCTCCAGTTTGCTCCCTGCCAGGTTGACGAGTTGAGCCCAGACCGTGAGCATGGGGTCGGTGAAGGGCAGGTTCTGAACGCTGAACGCCAACACGGGCAACTGACCCCCGGGGGCAAGAAACATGACATCACACCGTTAACTTCCACCAGACGCGTTGATCACCTAACTGCCCCCCCCTTCACTGCCTCAGTGTGTTTCTGACCCGCACGCTGGCTTTGATTTACTTCATCACCATGACAACGTCAGTCTCAGTTTCATGAGATTTATAACCGGACGCATGAGCACAGAGACCAAGTGTTTCTTTAGTACTAAATAAAACTTATTATTTTCTAAAGCAGACTATAATAATATATTTAATATATAATTCAATCTAAGTGAATAAAATAAACCCTTTTGTAAATAATTAAACATTTTTACTACAACATTAATATTTAAACATTTAAAACAAATAATATCTACTTAATTTATGTTTAAACATTACGTAAACAGAACATTTGATGGTTCATGGCTTGGCGTACGTACCGGTTTGAGCTGGCTGAGCAGACACACTCGGCACGTCCTCATCTCGTAAAACTGCACCGTGATGCGTCCCTTGGGCGTGATGCGCGTGACCGTGCCTTCTCCGTACTCCTCGTGGACCACCTGACCTCCTAAACGCAGGCGTCCGTCGATCCCACCGATCACGGCCAGCACGGCCATCAGACTGCCCACCACCGGGGCGGCGACGTTGGGCAGATACTCCTCCAGCAGCGTCTGTCGGAGAACAAACACCTCAGTCAGGGTAACTCTTTAGTTTTTTTTTTTTTTAACAGTATTAGAGCAAAACCGTCAGGACGTGGTACCGCTTCGGACACTCGTCCCGCCATCACGTCCCCGATCCCGTTGAGCTGGGAGTTAACGAATTCATTAATGAGGCCGTTCCATTGGTGGAGAGAGTGCAGCGTGCGCAGGACGGCCACGATCTCCTCGGCCAGCGTGCTGCTGTGAGTGGCTGTCAAAGACACCTGGGGGCGGGACTTCCTCCTGCGCAGGGAACCCTCTGTGGACCGAGAGACGTGCGAGTGTGAAAGGCAGGAAAGGTAAAGGAACTAAAACAGAGACATCCTGTATACCTTTAAATTGGAAAAGTACCGTTTTAATCATTTTTAGCAAAACAAATTTGTGGAATCGAGCTAACTGATGCTAACCGATGCTAACTGATGCTAGCTGTTTTCTTATCTCATTTCAGACAACACACACACGAATCAACTTTCATGTCACGTTAATGAACTTGAAGCGTTCTCTGTCCGTCCGTAGAGCAGAGAGAAAAAAAAAAACTGAAAAAAAAAAAATTCTGAAGAAAAAGCAGAACGAGCAGAAAGAAAGAAAAGACAAAAGCAAAAAAAAAAAAAAAAAGAGAAAAGAGCATAAATAAAGACAAAAAAGAAAAAAAGAAGTGAAGAAATAAGAAAGAGCAGAAAGACAAAAGGTAAGACAAAAATCAACGTTCAGAAAGACAGAAAAGCAAAAAGGAAGGACAGAAGGGATGAAAGTTCTTCGTTCACCGTCACTCAAACTGAAGGCACAGGGAAAGGGGGCGGGGCTTACAGAAGGTAAGTCAGTCCGTATCACAGACTTTAAACGTATCAGGTATTCAGCGCGTCCTCGTGCGTGTCCCTACCTCTGAGCAGCGGCAGGTCTGAGGAGCAGGTACTCAGGAGGCTCCCCAGGAACCCGAAGAGCTTCTCCACCAGGAACTTCATGTCCTGAGAGCGATCGGTTTTATCCCAGGACGGCAGGACGGCCTGGAGGAGACGCAGAGCCAGGATCTGTCGACACAGGGCTCGGGGTTACTGCGGGTCAGACTGAGCGATACTGAACAGTGTGTGTGTGTGTGTGTGTGTGTGTGTGTGTGTGTGTGTGTGTGTGTGTGTGTGTGTGTGTGTATAAACCTGTCTCTGCAGGGTGACGGCGGTGAACGACTGCTGGCCCTCGACGATCCGTATGAGGAGGGTGATCCAGGCCGAGGAGCTCAGCGTGCTGCACATCTGGGGCATCAGCGCTATGCTGCGGATAAATCCCAGGGTGCACCAGCTCCTGTGCTGCTCACGAGACACCTGCCTGTGGGACGGGCAACCTGACACACACACACACACACACACACACACACACACACACACACACACACACGTTAAGAGAAAGAAGGGGAAGAAAAGAATAAAACCTTGTTCCCATGTGTATTGTTTATATTAATGATTGCAGGGATGTTTATTAACCGGTCTGGTCGGTGGTCCCGCTCTCCACCAGCATGCGCAGGAGACCACACAGCGTCCTGGTGGCTTCAGCCTGCATCACCTCGGCGTGGATCCCGGACGCCAGCGCCAGCGTCTTCAGCAGGTTGACGGTGCTGCTCTGCATGATGGCGGTCGGGTGAGCGCTCTTCTCCATCACTTCACCTTCTGATCACAGACACCGAATCACCATTCTACCCTTCACTGATAATTACCGTAATAGACGATGAGAGGGCGGAGCTTCCAACGACTCACCGATGTCGTCCTCCGTGTCCGAGTCTTCGGCGGGAGGCTGCGCGGCCGGAGGCGGCTCGGCCAGCTTCAGGTCGTATTTGCCCTCTTTGCCCATCCTGTAGGAGTTGGTGCTGCCGGTGTCCCACTGCACACGGATCCAGCCGTCCTCCCCGAGCTCGCCGATCACGCGGCCCAAACCCGGAGGAGGGCCGTCCTGCAGCGAACCCGGACACACACACACACACACACACACACACACACACACACACACACTTAGGTCGAGTAGATCTTACACAGCTCCGCTTTACTCGGCATCACCACCCACCTGATCGCCCCACTTCCAGTCCTGCCCCCTCATGACCCTGGTGCCGATCTTCATCATGGCGGCGAGCTCGGGGCCGGACGCGGGGACGGGAGCGGGCGTGGTCTCTTTCCTCGACTCCTCGAGCACCGTAGCCGAGCCGCCGTGAGATCCGGAGGTCAGCTCGTCCTCGTTACTGTCCGAACTCGGACCTGGAGGTTTAACAATTTATTACATTAATACGTCACAGCGCTGGTGAATTCTGATCGGTCAGGAAGTGCTGATTAATCACAATCACCGGCTGTGCAGCTGCAAATCACTAGTTAATACTTTAACAAGTTACTTTATTGTTTATCTAATAAAAATCCAAAAATCTCAAGAGAAAAATTCATCTATTTGACCAATCAGCACGATCGATTCAGCTAGCTCCGCCTACTGAGAGCTCCAGAAGCAAGAATTAGAAGTGAGTCATGAAACTAAAGCATTCTTCACAAAGTCGGGATCATCAGGAACACGAGACGAGACGAGACGAGTGAGACTGACCGATGAGACGCAGCACGCTCTGTGTGAGAGCCAGCGTTCCGGAGTTGAGCAGCAGGCTGAGGTTGTTGGCTCCGTGTTTGAGAGTCAGCATGTGCAGCATGGCCAGGAGGAAGCGCGCCTGAGGAACCGTGCCCAGGCTGGGGCCCGCCGGGTTCTCGTTCGTGATGGTCTGCAGAGGAACCGGCTGAACTCCTGCACACAAGAACCATCGGATCCGTTCATGCTGAAGCTTCAGATACGGAACTAGAGGTCAGTCTGATGGAAAACGTCTCTAAAACATTAATGATGAATATTATAATACTGGGACTCCGGGAATACTTTAACACTATGATGTCATTAGTATAGGCAATGTTCAACCAGTCTAGTACTGAGCTTAGTCCTATATCTATAGTCTTAGTCTTCATGATATTGTGAACACAGAAAACAATGAGACGTGGTCTGATGATGATGATGATGATGATGAAGTACCCAGTTCTTTAAAGCGGACGCTGGCCTCCAGCAGGATGTTGCGGATGTTCTGGATGGCCCACGTGTACAGCTTGCCGAAGGTGACCTCCAGAAGCATGCGGTTGAACGGAGGAATGAGATCCACGTCCTTCAGGCAGTCACTCAGAGGCTCGCTATAGGAACAAGGGGGGGGGGGGGGGGGGACACACAAAACAAAACACAACAACAGGTCTTGATTTATGTAAGGAGTCAAAACAAATACAAGTTCATCTCACAGAAAACTTCACATCCTTTATAAACTGGACAAGTCCCTGTGAATGATCTGTTACTATGGTAACAATACCGTATACATTCACACACTGCCGTATACTTATCACCTTCTGACCAATCAGATTTCAGAACTGTAATAAAACTTTAATCAGGCGGTCTTCATCAGCGAACTTAGACTAGCAACCTAGCTTAGACTTCCACCACATCCACCATCATCATCATCATGTATTAAAAAAACATCAATCAATCAATCAATTAAATCAGTTGAATGAGGAGGCGATGTGAATATTCACCCGATGTTGGGTCCCTCGGGGACGACCCTCTGCCACCCGCTGAGCATGGCGTACTGCACGGACGGCAGCAGGAAGGTTTTGGACGCGAGCTTCAGCATGGTGTCGATCCCCTCCAGCCGCACCTCTGCCCTCTCCAGCTGTGGGGACACACACACACACACACACACACACACACACATCGTCACGCGTGGCATGTTTCTCTCGCATGTAAAACACACGCTGACTCGGTCGGGATCTTTGAACATGCGATTTAGGAAAAAAGTGCCCATGACGTAACCATAACAACAGTGACCTGATTAGCACATAGAGCAGTTAAATCCCAAACAGACGATCTAGCGATAGAGACGTCCTGGAGATAAACGCCTTCAGGTGTCCTGTTATTATCTGCACATTACCTGCTTGAGGAGGCACTTCCTCATCTTCTCCACATCCAGAGGCTCCTCTTTGAGGGCAAACTCCACGATGGTGTTCATGAGGCTGGACTGAGAGCAGGAGCCGTGCACACTGTGCTTCAGCCAGCGGAACTTCTGAACGTTCACCACCGTGTTCAGCAGCGGCTGCCACTTATCCTGAGTGTTAAAGGGGAACAGAACAAACAAAAAACAAAGGAAAATAAAAGCGATAAGGAACGCTTGCTATACGATTACAGACAGAACGGCGGTGAGGAACGAACAGCACCTTGGGTGATTTGTCAGTTTGTTTCTTGTCCACGGGGGCGGGGCTGACAGGAAGTGCAGGCTCCTCCTCGTTGGTCCCGTCTCGCTCCTGTTTACTCTCCTCCACGTCTGCGGACTCGGATTTCTTAGGCACTGAGAGAGAGAGAGAGAGAGAGAGAGAGAGACAGGACATCAAATAAAACCTCACACGCCATAGTGTTTAACACACACACACACGGACGTGTGATGCTCACGCTGGTGCTCACCTCTCTTCTTCCTGAGCTCTCGGATCAGTTTCCTAGTGATGGTCTTCCAGCGGGGCTGTGAGCTCAGCAGCTTCAGCTTGCAGACGATCGACAGGTCGTTACTGACGGCCGGCCTCAGCTCGTTAAACAGGAAGCGCAGCCGCTCGATCACGGGAGCGCACACCTCCTTATAGGAGCGGCCCTGCTCCTGATGGGTCTGAGGTCGGGGGAACACAACACAAGCATCAGAAATGACACTGTGATATAAAGTAGGGTTTATTACAGAATACAGGTGTTTATTACAGGTTACCTCTTGTTCAGCAATACTGTTTACAATTCATTCCTGTTTAGTGCAGGGTGTGTTAGCGTGTTGTGTGTGTGTGTGTGTGTGTGCGCGCGCATGTGTGTTAGCGTTCGTCCCGCTCTATTACCGCTCGTCACCACACCGACTCCAAAACTGATCTTTTTAAATGTGTTTTTACACTTTATTTAAAATAATGTATACATGTTGACATTAGAGGGGGTAAAATGTTGCCATTCCTCTATAATTCCTCTATAAACTGTTGTTACACTGTAGAAGATAATGATTTGCTAAAGGTTGTTCACAGCTGTAACAAAATATATAAAATAAATCATCATGACACAAACCACCACAATATGAATGGAGTCAGTAGTTGGGTATCGCGATCTCATCGTATCGGTTTGTTCCTGGTCGATTCTTCTCCCTACTGTCTCAATGTTTTCTGCTGTTAATTGTTGTTTATTAACCCTTTGTGGTCAGCTGGACTGGGCATGTTTTTCCTCTTTGCACGTGTTTTTGTAAATGTAATGATGTTGGACCGACCTATAGAAACACATTGTTCTCCTTTTCTGATGTTAATGTAAAATAAATGATAGATTTTTCAAGTAAAGACCAAAACAAAAGGCCCTGAATGAATGAACTAAATATATTTTACATTTATATTACACATTTTATACGTACCGTTCTTAGTGTTTATTACTGTTAACCTACAGTTAAATGTTTACCTAAATTAATTTGCGCTTATTAGTTACTGTTTTATCCTATATTACAATTCTAAACAAATATAGCAGATAATTAATTACTACTCAAATAAAACAATGACGTATATTAAAGCGAGCTCGTGTCTCACTTTGATTAAGGAGCATTTGGCCTGGTAGACCATTCGACAGACATCGATCACGGATTTCGGGAGGGACCTCTGCTTCCCCTGGTCCACTGCCAGGGCACACTGATTGACGAGCGACAGAGCCACGTGACCTGCGACAGAACATGCGGAAATCACCAGGAGATTTAACAGATTAACACGTGCAGACACTTGTACAGAGCGGCTTTGAGTGGGATGCGGTTGCTAGGTTACCGAGGTCCTGGTGTTTGAGGAGGCAGCAGAGCAGGAGGCGACCCACTTCCTCCACGGGGTGCTCCGGCGGGAAGGTGATGGGAGTGATGAGGTGATACTGCTTACAGCAGCGTTCGATCTGGCATAAGAAGTCCTGAAACACACACGGAGGACCGTAAGAAGGAAACAAAAAGTGTAACGCAGCCCTAAAGGGTGTAAGAGTAACTACGGTACTGTGTAAGGGCGTGGCTCGTTTCTACTGATCCTCCGAAAAGGCGAAGATGGGATCAGTTTCACATGTGAAGGTGGAGTAACAAACACTACAGAAACAACCAGGAGGGCATTTGGTCAAGGTTCATTTACTTTAGGGTCAGTATAGAGGGAACACTTTATCCCATTTCTTCAACTGTAGGAGCAGCATAGGGTGAACTAAACCCCGTGTGTGTGTGTGTGTGTGTGTGTGTGTGTGTACCTTCACAGTGTGGTCCTGCGTGGTGTTGTCAGCGATGGCCTGCAGGAAAGGCTGTGCGTGGTCACTCAGTGTGATCCTGCGCGAGTACAGCTTGACCTTATCGGGCGGAGTCGTCCCCGGGGAGCTGCAGTGGTCCTCGTCCTTCTCCTCGTTATAGTTGTAGTGGATCTGACTGGTCTGGAGACCTCCGCAGAAGATGGACGACTGCAGCCATTCTGAAACACACACACACACACACACACACACACACACACCCCTCGATCAGTCCTGTTCATTCAGAACGACGCTCGCTGGAACTGGAGTCTCCTTCCATTGAGAACTCACTGGCACATTCGATCTCCATGCGCGACAGGGGCGTGCTCAGGGCCAGGTAGGACGCGTGGAGACCCAGCAGCAGGCCGAGGTTCCTCTCCGTGTCGATCAGAGGGGAGGACAGGCTGCTCAGGTCCGGGGTCGTCACCGT
>CM060112.1:3205000-3210000 GCA_030522415.1 Channallabes apus
CCGTGTCCCAGTCTCTGGTTGTCCCCTTTCCCCCAGGTGTAGACCTGTCCGTCTTTAGTCAGAGCCACAGAGAACTGACTTCCACAGCAGACCTTCACCATGTCCAGACCCTGCAGCTTCTCCACCAGTTTGGGGCTCTTACAGCCGTCACTGCCCCCTCGCCCCAGTTTGCCGTAGTCTCCGTCCCCCCACGACCACACCTGACCTGCAAAGGTAGACATGATGCTCCTGATGTTACACTTCAGGACAGGAAAAGTATTTAAAAATAATAATTAAAGTTAAATAAAATAAGGAATGAGAAAAAAAAATTGCATCAACTACACAAATGAATAAACAAACATTTTATAACTGAGCTTAGAGAAATTAATTTGGAATCAATTGTCATCACCTGGCAACCAGTTAGAAAGCTAAAAGCTGTTTTTTCGAGATTTTTGCATTTTAATCTATTCTATGCATATAATAATAATAATAAACACATTTTTAAACACACTCATGTGCACAAGGTCACGGCCACATCTAGAATATAAATATAATGAAACTACAACAAAGATTTTACAATAAAATACATCATGTCTATCGTTTATGATGAATATAATGAAATTAATTATAATTAAAATAAAACCAGGTATTTAAAGAATAAGTTCTGCTCAGTGTGTCACACCGTTCTCTGTGACGGCCAGCGTCTGCGCGTCTCCGCTGCCACAGGCCACGTCGATGACCTTCAGCCCCTTCAGAGCGGTCACCAGCATGGGCGTGGTCTGGTCCTCACTGGAGCCTGCGTCCAAACAGAGACAAAAATTTTTTTTATAAAAAACCTTGATTAATTCTGATACGACAGCGTTGTGTCCGTGTTTCACTCCGAGAGGCGAGAGGACGTCTGTCCGACTTTACCGTGTCCCAGACGGCCGTAGTTTCCTCGACCCCACGTGTACAGGGCGCCGTCTGTGGTGATGGCGGCGCTGTAGGTGCTCCCGCAGGCGATGTGCACCACCTGCTTCCCGGCCTGCTTCCCAGAAAACGCCACGATCATCGTCGGCTCGTCCAAATACCTGATTAAAACATTATAGAGAATTATAGAAAATCTTTAGTAAAAGGTGGACTTTAAGAAACATCCACATTGGTTACTTGTTAGCATAACAACGACTGGGAAACTTAATTTTAGCATAAAAAATTCTATGCAGTTAAAAATTGCTTTATTTAATATCTTTATGTAAAAAACAAAAACAAGCATTCACATGAGTACTCCAGGCCAGTAGGTGGCGTTAAAGCTGTATACAGGAATTGGATTATTAAAAAAAAAAAAATAAAACTCTGTATACAGTATGTGTGGATGCTGGATAAGTTACATTAGTTGTCATGGCAACAAAAATACCAGCCACGCCCCCTCATCGAGCAAAACTACCACATCTTGAATGTTATGTGAACTCTTTAGTGATTGGTTCAAATGATTCCCTGTCTCTCTTTTTTTTTTTTCCTTTCTATGAACAACAGTCCTCACGCAGTGTCTCCGTGTCCTAGCCGTCCTCCGTCTCCGCATCCCCAGGAGAAAACCTCTCCGTTAGCTGAGAGAGCGAGGTAGTGCTGGCCTTCAGGGTGAGCAGCCAGCTTCACGATCTTCCTGGACGCCAGGCCATGGAGGAGCAGAGGGGACTGCAGCACACACACACACATATATATATAATTATCAGACATGATGTCAGTCATGCGAAGCGCTCCACACTGATGGTGCTCGACACTGGGACACTCACTAGTGTGGTGCTTTTATAATCCTGAGTGTAGACGGCGCCAGAGATGGACAGCAGGAGGAAGCCTTTCTCAGAGCACACGATCTGGGTCACGCCCAGGTTGGACAGAGCTTTGCACTGGATTGGTCCGTTCAGATTAGCGTAGACTTTCCATCCCAGCAATCCCCAGCCGATCACCTCCTGCAGCGTACTCTGTGACAGACAGACAGACAGACAGAGACACAGACAGACAGAGAGACAGACAGACAGAGAGACAGACAGACAGACAGAGAGACAGACAGACAGCAAGCATCAGCACCAGGGGGCCAAAGTTCAAAATTCTCTAAAGTCACACACATCTTGACAACATAAAAGATAATTAGATTTTAGTCGGTTCTTAAAATTATTGGCACCCTAGGTAACAAAATATTTTTAGGATATGTGACATTAAAACTTTCAGTAAAAATAAAAATACATCCTGAATACACAGGTAAAAGGAATAGAGAACAAACTTAGTCACCTGCACCAGGCCGTGGTCCTACAAGGAGGGAGGGAGAGAGAGGGGGGGAGAGAGGGGGGGAGGGGGGGAGGGGGGTGATAGAGCTCAGTTAGTCAAATTTCTAAACAGTGAGAGATGAGCAAGTCTAACAAAAGGCAAAAAGCTTCAACAAAGGTTTAATAATTATTAATTTGAATAAATAAATTAATTATAAATACGCCTCATAAGACAAACACATCAGGACAGAAACACACCGGTATCTATCTACACAGGCCAAATAATAATAAAATGTAAAGAATAAAAAAATTGTATTAAGAAAAACTGTACATCATGTATAATTATAATAAATAAATACATAAAAGTAACTGAAACTTTAAATAAACAGCATACAAATACAGTACACATGATTAAGCAAATTAAAGACAAACTAGAAATTTCCCAAATGTTATTTAAGCAACATGGACATTAGTGTAATTACATTTGTGTAAGTAATATTTTCATGATGTTTGTGTTGTCATGACGGTAACAACGTTAATCTCAAACTGCTCATACGCATTTGTGTCATTATGGAAATGATGTTATTTTAATATATTTTTTAATGAATAAGAATACCCTTGTGTTTGTCTCATTATGATCACAACATTATTTTGATCTGTATTTGCATCATCACCATAATAATGTTATGTTCATATGCATTTCTGTCATTATCATGCTGTTATTCTCATGTTTATCGTGTCATTATGATCTTATTCTCATACACTAGTTCTCCTGTACTGGAGTCACTACAGTAACTGTTATTTCTGTAAATGGTTGTTTACGTCTATTTGACTCACTACAGAATTTCTGTGTCATTTTAACGTGTCATAAACTCATATTTGGTTCATTATGGCAACAGCGTTATTTTAATAAAGTAATAATCGTGTATACGTACAATGTTACACTGAAACTGTTGCACATGCGCATTTATGTTACCATGGTAACAGTGTTATTTACTTTCGTTGTTGTCATTACAGTAGCAACGTCATTTTCATGAACTGACATTGGGGTTGTTGTGGTGATGTAATATTAATAATCTCATGTTTGTGTGCTTTAAGGTCACGATGGTAACAGAACACTCGTTTGTTAAACTAAAATTCGACTTTGTTTGGAAACTTCTGATAATATTTTAAAGTGTCATTACGATTACAGAAGAAGATTATTTCCATGAGCTGATGTCATTACAGTATCTGAGTGTTCTTGATCTGTACATGGTCAGAGTGGCAGGGGCAGTACCTTGCTGGAGGTGGGTGAGCTGCACGGTGGGGGGCTACAGGGCACTGCCAGGCGGTCCAGGTGTGCCATGATGACCACCGCAGTCTGCCGCAGGTCGATAGCCAGCTCGTTGTCCTGTGGCAGGTTCAGGTAGCGCAGGAAACTCTCGTTGGGGCTCAGGGGTCCGGATAAAATCTAAACGAGCAGAGAGGACCATCTATAGCAGGACAATAACGAACCACGGTTCCATTTCTACAGATGAGATTTCGGTGTCCTGACCTCCAGCTCCTCCTCGGGTACGGGCTCCTCCTTGCTGCCGTGGATGCTCTGGAAGCGCTGTAGGAGGGGCAGTAAGGGGGCGCTGGTGCCCTGGCTGGAGCGCTCGTTGTCCATCTCTCTGGTGCCTCTGTCCCACAGCCTCAGCAGCAGCAGCACAGCGGACAACAGCTGACTGGAATCAAGCGCAGGCATGTATTTATCAGCTTCAGCACCAGGCTGGAGATGTGGATTCCGTCCAAGCTTTTAGTGGTCATAACTTTATTTATAACCCCTGAGCTAGAGCGGAATCCTGGTGTGTAAGGAGGTTAAAACCGTGTGTGTACCTAAGCGTGCCTCTCTGAACAGCCAGCTCCAGGAGAATAGCTAAAGCCAGGTGCTGGTCCTGTAGAGGGATCCCGCTGGGAGCTTTACCGATCCCGCCTCCGTGCACTTCACTGCTCCGAAAGAAGGGGGGAAAAAAACAAAAAGGCATTACTGTAAGAGCTGGATGAAAGAACACGAATATAAGGACTGGGATATGAGCAAAGGTTTGTGGATGTGCATTCCTGTCATTACGGAACCAGTATGCGGACCGCGGCTCGCACATTCATAGATGTGAGCAAATCACAGAAGTAGCTCACGCGTATCGTACAAAAACACACACTGCAGTGACCCAGATATTTACAATATTTTCAGTGTGTACGTAAACGTATAAAATGTCTAAATTCAATTAAATTTTATTTGTATAGCGCTTTTAACAATTGTCATTGTTGCAAAGCAGCTTTACACAATCAAAAGAATTATTTAAGAAGTTTAAAGACTGGTATACTGTATGTATGTGTGTACATTAGTTCTTATGGGGTTCGCATTGAAACAAAATGGCGTCCAGGATTCCCTCGGTCAAGATTTAAAGGGGCAGAGACAACATTTCACTCTGAGATTCATTTCCTTTGGCGCGGTTATGGACTTTTGGTTTTGATTCAAGATTGACAGACTGAGTGGATTGTTATGCTTTATATTGTAGATTTGTGACAAAGACTCATTTTGTCCTTGACTTACAAACAAATCCGACTTACAAACGAGTTCCGTTCCAGGAGCATGGTCATAAGTAGGGGACAACCTGTACTCATATTAATGATCTCCCGCTATAACTACTGTTGTAGTGAAGCCGGATTATTTATTACGCCTTGTTTATGAACACGTTCCCAACCTGAGGAATTTGGTAGCTCTCTCGACGACCTCCAGCCACACAGAGCACACGGTGCTCT
>CM060112.1:3215000-3220000 GCA_030522415.1 Channallabes apus
ACAGTAGGTATTCTGCATTAATGTGTGTGAGTAGGCAGTTAGATTTCCGTATCGTTAGACTCCACACGATCACGCGAGCTTTGACTTGCTGTACGTTTCTCCTACAAAGACCCGCCGACTCTCACAGGAACTGGACTGACAGGCCAGACGACACAAAAATCTCTCAGCAAACGTACAAAGATTAGACGATGAAAACAGCATTTTTCTAAAGTTTTTGTGGCTGGAATCCAGTGTGGAGCCAATCAGATTGTAGCGTTATTGAGCTTAAACATCAAAGTTGGTTTGAGGACAATTTCAAGTGAGAAGGTTCTGAAAATATGAGAGTTCATTCAACTTAAAATCAAAACAAAGGCTTTTTTTATATATACATATATATATATATATATATATATATATATATATATATATATATATATATATATATATATATATATATATATATATACACATACAGTGGTGTGAAAAACTATTTGCCCCCTTCCTGATTTCTTATTCTTTTGCATGTTTGTCACACTTAAATTATGTTATCTTTGACTAATAGTTAATGTTTTTTGATGAGCAGAAACATTGAACACAAAATGCAGTTTTTAAATGAAGGTTTACATTATTAAGGAGAAAAAAAAAACTCCAAATCTACATGGCCCTGTGTGAAAAAGTGATTGCCCCCCTTGTTAAAAATAACTTAACTGTGGTTTATCACACCTGAGTTCAATTTCTGTAGTCACCCCCAGGCCTGATTACTGCCACACCTGTTTCAATCAAGAAATCACTTAAATAGGAGCTACCTGACACAGAGAAGTAGACCAAAAGCACCTCAAAAGCTAGACATCATGCCAAGATCCAAAGAAATTCAGGAACAAATGAGAACAAAAGTAATTGAGATCTATCAGTCTGGTAAAGGTTATAAAGCCATTTCTAAAGCTTTGGGACTCCAGCGAACCACAGTGAGAGCCATTATCCACAAATGGCAAAAACATGGAACAGTGGTGAACCTTCCCAGGAGTGGCCGGCCGACCAAAATTACCCCAAGAGCGCAGAGACGACTCATCCGAGAGGCCACAAAAGACCCCAGGACAACATCTAAAGAACTGCAGGCCTCACTTGCCTCAATTAAGGTCAGTGTTCACGACTCCACCATAAGAAAGAGACTGGGCAAAAACGGCCTGCATGGCAGATTTCCAAGGCACAAACCACTTTTAAGCAAAAAGAACATTAAGGCTCGTCTCAATTTTGCTAAAAAACATCTCAATGATTGCCAAGACTTTTTGGACCTTTGTACCTTGTGGACAAAAGTTGAACTTTTTGGAAGGTGCGTGTCCCGTTACATCTGGCGTAAAAGTAACACAGCATTTCAGAAAAAGAACATCATACCAACAGTAAAATATGGTGGTGGTAGTGTGATGGTCTGGGGTTGTTTTGCTGCTTCAGGACCTGGAAGGCTTGCTGTGATAGATGGAACCATGAATTCTACTGTCTACCAAAAAATCCTGAAGGAGAATGTCCGGCCATCTGTTCGTCAACTCAAGCTGAAGCGATCTTGGGTGCTGCAGCAGGACAATGACCCAAAACACACCAGCAAATCCACCTCTGAATGGCTGAAGAAAAACAAAATGAAGACTTTGGAGTGGCCTAGTCAAAGTCCTGACCTGAATCCTATTGAGATGTTGTGGCATGACCTTAAAAAGGCGGTTCATGCTAGAAAACCCTCAAATAAAGCTGAATTACAACAATCCTGCAAAGATGAGTGGACCAAAATTCCTCCAGAGCGCTGTAAAAGACTCGTTGCAAGTTATCGCAAACGCTTGATTGCAGTTATTGCTGCTAAGGGTGGCCCAACCCTTAGGTTCAGGGGGCAATTACTTTTTCACACAGGGCCATGTAGGTTTGGAGTTTTTTTCTCCTTAAATAATAAAACCCCTCATTTAAAAACTGCATTTTGTGTTTACTTGTGTTATCTTTGACTAATAGTTAAATGTGTTTGATGATCAGAAACATTTTGTGTGACAAACATGCAAAAGAATAAGAAATCAGGAGGGGGGGGGGAAATAGTTTTTCACACCACTGTATACACACACACCCTAACCCTATGCACACACACAGTTGTGTTCAAAATTATTCAACCCCCACTGAAATTGAGCGTTTTGGCCAGTTTGACATTGATTTCAGTCATCTTGTTTACAATTAAATCAAAGAGGCACTTGTAAGTTAGACAAATATAACATTTATAATGAAATAACCACAAATGTCTTTTCTGTGCTCACACCATTATCAGTTTCATTCAACCTCCAAGTGACATTCATTCTTAGTACTTAGTACAACATCCTTTTCCAGTTATAACAGCTTTTAAACATGAAGCAGAGCTTGACAAGTGTCTTGCAGTGATCTACAGGTATCCTAGTCCATTCTTCATGAGAAAAGCCTCCAGTTCAGTCACATTCTTAGGCTTGCGAGCTGCAACTGCTTTCTTTAAGTCCCACCAGAGGTTCTCCATCGGATTTAAGTCTGGTGACTGCGATGGCCACTTCAATATGTTCCAGCCTTTAATCTGCACCGACGCTCTAGTGGACTCGGAGGTATGCTTGGGATCATTGTCCTGTTGAAAGGTCCAACGTCTCCCAAGCCACAGGTTTGTGACGGACATGATCACATTTTCTTCCAATATCTCCTGGTACTGAAGAGAATTCATGGTACCTTGCACACTCTGAAGCTTCCCTTGTACTTGCAGAAGCAAAACAGCCCCAAAACATGATTGACCCCCCCCACCATGCTTCACAGTAGGCAAGGTGTTCTTTTCTTGTTCTTCCTCCTCCAAACATAGCGTTGATCCATGGGCCCAAACAGTTCTAATTTTGTTTCATAAGTCCACAGAACACTTTTGTGGTTTGTCCACATGACTTTTGACATACTGCAATCAGCATCTTCTTTCTGCCACGACCAGGTAGCGCTTCAACAGTGCCCTTTGCCTTGAATTTGCGAATGATGCTTCCTATGGTGTCTCTTGGAATGTTTAACATCTGTGCAATCTTCTAATATCCATTGCCCTTCCTGTGAAGAGAAATCACCTCTTCTCTTGTCTTCCTGGATCATTCTCTTGACCTCACCATGTTTGTAAACACACCAGTAAATGTCTAGAAGGAGCTGAGTATCACAGTCATTTTAAATCTGCCTAATTGGTGCTTATTATGCTTTATTGCTGCTTGTTGACATCCACAGGTGTTTTCAATACCTGATCGAAAACACTTGAATGAACCTCTGTTCTTAAGAGTGGTAGTCTTTAAGGGGTTGAATAATTGTCAATGAAGAAATCACAAAAAAAAAAAAAAACATTTAATGCTGTATTACAAAAACAATTGATGTAATTTTAGTTGCATTTGGTTCTTTAAAAAGTCCTTGTAAGATTTCATTCTGAACACAATTACAAATGTACACTGAATTCCATAAAACCCTTTACAGCATTGGGGGTTGAATAATTTTGAACACAACTGTATATATATTCTGTATACTGAGCGTTTTATGGAGCCATTAAGTCACCACTGATTCTAGGATTTCGTTTACGAGTAAACATCTCTAGGAATGTAGCATCCTTGTGAACATCGATCGACTCCAACAGGTGAGTAACACACACACACACAGCTGGTTCGGTTGCGCAAGAACGTGTTGCAACACGAGCACGCGTTTAACACCGACAACAGCACGGAAAATAAACGTGCAGGAAAATGTCACCTGATCAGGCCAGGATTCTGCCCCGTATAAAAATACACACATTTTCTTTAACGTCTACTTCATTACACACACACACACACACACACACGATGACAACCAGGATACAGGTAAAAAAAATAAACAAAAACATCAGCATCACAGAGGAATACTATAGACCCAAGACAGACAGACAGATTTAGAAAAACATATAAATGTTTCTCCGCATTTTAAACCACATCTAAGTTTTAATTTCTTCCTCATTAACAAGTTTTTCTGGAATTTCCTTCGGGATCAATAAAGTACATGCCACTCAGTAGAATAAACTCAAACATACTGTCCGCTCCTGTTTTAATTTTCACTGATTTATTTGTTTATTATTTATTTGTTTGTTTGTTTGTTTAAGAGTGAATGATGCAGTCGAGCTGATCGCTCCTGCTCTCCTCCACCTGGACACAGATCATATGGAGGAAGCAGCTGCCGTTTTCCTGCCGTTGATTCGATGCAAATTACGGTGATAACTGACTGAAAGTCGGTTCGATGCAGTCAAATGAGAGCCAACGTCCTCACGAGGGCTGCGATAAACACTCTACACATAGTACAATCATCCATCAGAAAAACGAACGCTCTGAGGAGGCAATGCTTATTGTTTAAACCTCAGTAGGACCCGGAAGGCTCAGCGCTCTAGAAGACTGAAATTCACATCTCGTCATTTATTCCGATTCTTAAACATTTAATTAAAAGTTATTAAAAGTTATATTTTTACTATACTAGTCACATTTAAGGATTTTCACGGATGTTTTTTAAATTTTTGTAATTAACAATCCTATTTCATCTATTTTAATTAGAAATAATTAAATAAATAAAACATAGTTACAGCTACAACAAAATACAAAATCATTTCATATTAAACAGAAACAGTCTAGACATATCTCGATATAATGAAATAAATCTCACTGAATTTTATCGTTACCATGACAACCAGAATATATATATTAATTATCTTTTTTTTTTTAGCCAGACTTTGTGCAGCTTTTATTTGTCGCTACACTGAACACATTTAACGGGTTTGGCGTCACAGTCAAAACTCAACCAAACTATGTGATTTCTAGGTGGGTGGGGCCTACTGTCTGCCTCCAGCTGTCAATCAGAGCCACACTGGCCAATCACAGGTGTCAGTGAGCGAGCTTGTGTATGTGGAAGAAGGTGAGCAGCAATTTGAATATAAAGATGTTGTTTGGCTTTATGCATTTTGAAGAAAGAAAAAATGTATAAACACATTAATAAACAAGCAAAGAGGC
>CM060112.1:3225000-3247500 GCA_030522415.1 Channallabes apus
TTTAGGTTACTGTGATAAAAGCTATAGAAAATACTCGTCCATGATTGGTTGGAAGGGGTGTATTTTTTTTCTCTTTAGTTTTAATTCTTACTTGTACAAATAATCCTAAAAACATTTAAAACAAAATTTCTGTAACAGAACATCCATAAACCTTCCTCGTGCAGTTCCTCGAGTCGCCGCTAGGGGGTGGTCCATGTTAAAATGTCCAACAGAAATAAACATTTCCATCAAGAAAAAGGGGAATTGGTGGGTGAGGGGTCGGTTGTGTAAGGCTTACATGATGTGTAAGGCTTAATTAGGGGGCGTGGCTTATTTGAGTGACAACTATCAAACCACTAGCTGGCTGCTCTGCATCTGCATTTAGCTCTGTAGTTTAACTTAATGCAGCAAATGTAGGAGTTAACACAGTGTGTATGGTACAGATGACCGAGTTCCATCAAACACAAAGTATCGTTAATATATACATTTTATATTTTAGATAAGCTAAATCTAAAGATACGTAGGCACGCTCCATTTAACATCCAGGTACCGCTCGGTCCATCCACTTGGCCATTTATGGATGAACTGGGGTTTAGTGCCGGAGTCGAGCTTTTAAACCGCCCTTCAGAAAACCCATGCGTAACGTCACAGTGTGTGTGTGTGTGTCCAGGTCTTTTTATGCAGATTATGTGTGAGCCACTGTAAATCCTGTGGGTGGAGTCTTAATAACTTGGGTGTAAATCACAAGACTTTACAAGTATTTATGTGATTATTATTTTTTCTTTAAAAAAAGGACAAATCATACTTAATGCAGGTTTAGTTATTTTACGCTACAGTGTTGTGGAATTCTGGAATCTGATTGGTCAGACGGTCTTGATTGATTTTCTATAACAGCATCCAGACAGTAGTGTTCAGACAGAAGTTATCGTAAAGTAAGGAGACGTTTAATTGACATGGATGGACGGAGTCTTCAGTGTCGTTAAGGACAGGATGATGATGACTGTTTATAGCTGCTGTCTGATGTCTCACATGTTCCTCCCATGCTTGTGTGGGTTTCCTCATCCTTCCAAAAACATCCTGTTGGTGGGTAGGGTATGCTACATTGTCCTTATTCATGAAATACAGTGTGTGTGTGTCTGTGTCTGTGTCTGTGTGTGTGTGTGTGTGTGTGTGTGTGTGTGTGTGTGTGCGCATCCAGTATTCCCAGAATCCATACTTTGACTCCACCATGGCCCTGACCAGTATAGGAAATAAAACAATGTATGACAAAATGATCTCATATTAAATATTGCACCACAATCACACATCTTTTATTCAGATAATATAGTTTATATACTTGTATTTTACAGATTACAGTTTTTCAGCTTCAAAGTCCAGAACCATTGATGGACCACAAAGTTACTGTTTACTTTAAAAATCCTCCTGATTAACCTGTAGAGTATTCATGTAAAAAAAGAACTTCAAATTAAAAAGCATGAGCAGTTTGAACAGACTTGGCAACCCTGTGCTTGTTCATTATTCAAAAAAATAAAAGTGTTCAGAAATGACTATAGATTCTAGACTAACGAATATGTTTTTAATAAATGTTATTACTGCGCTCTTCATATTTATAAAAAGACTTTGTGATATTAATATCTTTGTTCTTTAATCAGTGATAGTGGGTCAGGTGGGGAACTTCCTGGCACACAACGCCGCGCCGGCCGTGTTAGTGACCCCCCTCGGAGCACTCGGGGTGCTGTTCGGGTGAGCTTCGCTCTGCTGTTTAAATATAACCTCTGAAAGTTATTGTGCTGTGACACGCGGGGTGATGTACAAGATTCTCTGATATTAAAATACAAAATAAGAATTTAATTTCTTTCTCATATTAAGACACATCTGTTTATTAATTACCGTATTTATCTTTATAACTTAGTAATATAAAATCTGCTATTATTTAATAGCATTATTCATTTAATATTTATAAAAGTCTTTTTTTTGGTGATGATGATGATGATGGTGATGATGATGATGATGATGAGCCTCTTGTCTCCTCAGAGCCGTCTTGGCGTCCTGGCTCCTCCAGGAGCAGCTTGAGCTACTGGGTAAACTGGGCTGTGTGCTGTGCTGCTGCGGCTCCGTGGTGCTCATCGTTCACTCCCCGACGTCTGACGGCGTGGCGTCGAGAGCCGAGTTCCAGCAGTGTCTCCTCGACCCGGGTATCAACAGCGCGCTGCCAGAACTGTCTTAACACTAATGTCATGACCTCATTAATATCATCCTTATGTCAAACTTTACACCCTGAGGTTAATCCTGCTTCTGTTAGAACACCAACATTACACTAATGATCCTGTCTTCATCCTGTAACCCCAAAGTTCCACTCTCTTACCCTTAGTGTCCACTCTCTTACCCTTAGTGTCCACTCTCTTACCCTTAGTGTCCACTCTGTCGCCCTTAGTGTCCACTCTGTCGCCCTTAGTGTCCACTCTGTCGCCCTTAGTGTCCACTCTGTCGCCCTTAGTGTCCACTCTCTTACCCTTAGTGTCCACTCTGTCGCCCTTAGTGTCCACTCTGTCGCCCTTAGTGTCCACTCTGTCGCCCTTAGTGTCCACTCTGTTGCCCTTAGTGTCCACTCTGTTGCCCTTAGTGTCCACTCTGTTGCCTTTATATTCACTCTGTTACCCTTGAAAGTGTTTACTTTCATACCCTTATTGTCCACTATGTTACCCTTATTCTGTGTCAACCTCATTATAACAAATATCATTATGGTCACTCTGTCCCCCATACCTTGTTACCTTGTTGCCTTTATCCCATTGCCCTTATGTCAGTTCGACTCATGCCCCTCCTGTTATCCTTTTGTTAGTCCTACTGCCCTTATGTCAACCTAGTCACCCTTATGTCATCAGTGTTACATTTACGTTACCTTTTCAGATCTGTTGTATATTTTCATCTTTATGTTTCAGTGTTCCTGAGCTACATCACCCTGGTGGTGCTGCTGTTGGTGCTGCTGATTGGCTGGCTGTCTCCAGCATACGGAAAGTCCAACATCATGGTGTACGTGGGAATCTGTTCCCTGTTTGGAAGCTTCACCGTGCCGAGCTGTAAAGGCCTGGGTCTGGCTGCGAAGGAGGCGTTTGGCGGAGATCCTCCTCCTGATAATGGGGCTCTGTTCCTCTTCCTGAGCTTGCTGGGAATTCTCCTGGTCAGCATCCTCACCCAGTTCACCTTTATCAACAGAGCCTTGGAGAACTTCAGCTCCAACATGTTCGAGGCCGTGTATTACGTCACGTTCACATCCTCGGTCATCCTCGCTACCGCCATCTTGTTTAAAGAATGGGAAGAGCTTGGGGTTCAGGACTGCTTGGGTATTTTGTGTGGATTCATCACCATATCAGTAGGAGTGATGTTGTTACGAATATCTCAGGAAGCCGTGCTCACATGGACTCCAGTCAGAACGAAAGAGGACTAGTTTGGGTTTCTTCATGTCTCTTACCTCAGACGATCTTCAGTGTTGTTTTTAAAGAACGTGCTCATTTCAGTCATCCTGGACTATCCCCATCCGTGTCAGAATACAGCACCTCTACTGGACATGGTTTAGTTTATTAGCAATGTTTTTCTTTATTATTATTATTATTATTATTATCATGTTCCTCTATGGAAATATTTGGAAATCTGTTTTGTGGTTGTTAGCCATAATCAGGTAAATAAAGGTGCCATAAATAAAGCTAAATAAATACTACAGCTTGTCTAGACAATATCCAATTATTTAGGACATGGGTGTAAATGTTACATCCTGTTATCTGTACGTCCTTTCTGTTATCTTTGTCAATTTTCCTACTGTTAAGTCAATCACTTAGGCTTATATCAATCCCATTACACCATTCCTGGTATCATTACGTCATTTCCCTCTACCAAGTCAGTCCCATTGTTAATTTCGCTTCCCTTATGGCTTTCCTGTTACCCTTATGTCAACCTTGTTATTCCTCTGTAAACCCATTTATCCTTACGGTAACCCCTTTACACTTTTACTACTCATCACTTCCATGTTGCACGGCCACGGTGCTAATCACTACGCCACTATGCCGTTTTTTCCCTCCACTTTTTCAATAAAAATATGGGTGTGTTAAAAGTTATTTATGACCAGGTGGTGGGACGTGAAACTGGAAAACTCTTGAAAAATATAAATAATGGCTGAGAGTTATAGAGAAGTTTTTATTACATATTTTATACATCTGAAAGTATTAGGAAGAACATATCCGTGAAACCAAACACACCAAATGTTTTGTTGCTACAGTACGTGGTTTGGTATCTATTTCATCTGAAATGTGTCTAATCCTTTGCACTCAACTTTACATGTGTAACAGCCGTGTCTTTTCCCTCCGAATGTTAGGGTTGTGATGGGGAATACAGTAGTGAGATGTACTATATGTTCTGAAAGAATGGCATTGTGCCTGGAGACGATACACACACACACACGCGCGCGCATACACAAAAACTTCATACAGACGACAGCGTTCACACAGACGCCTTTATTTACGTTGGCCATGTGAGCGGGTTAATATAATCAACATCAAACAGGCGAAATTATACATTTATAGTTTTATATATTAATAGAAATGATAATTATTAAATATTATACTAGGATAAGTAGTACATTTAAAATAAATTATAAAATATTATACTAGAATAATAAATTGTCTACATTTCTCATTAACTTTTTAAACGTAAAATATAAAACACAATTCTCACAAAACATGAACCAACAATGAAGTCATCTTAATTTATGGATTAGTTTGTTTTAATATTTCAACATATTGTTGTTAAATTAATACTGTTTTTAAGATTTTCCCCCAGATTTCTGTAAACTCTTTTATGTTGGAAGATGTACAGAAAAGTGGAACTGAACATTTAACAAATTCATTGAACAGATTGTTAATTTAAAATGTATTTATAAATAATTTATTAATGCAATAAAATGAAAAACAATAAGCACTACATGTTTCATGTTTTTTATATATAAAAAACGTCACCACTCTCATAATTTTATTTATTAATATTTTCTGTATACTTAATCAATAAAAGTGCTTTATGTAAATATTGATATTATGTGTAATTGATGGATGTAGGGGAGGAGACTATTTTAGTTTGGTCATGCAGGACCGTTTATGTAGATCTGAATTCCTCTAAATTCCATGTGCCTTTCGTTCATTTGTTCAGCTGCCCAAAATTTATCTTTGTTTTTGATAACATTTGTCCGACTGTCCTCATTTTTAGCAGTGACGTTTTTTTACAAATGAAACAAATCCTGATTAATTGAAAGACAGAGACCTTGTGTGTGACTTAAAATATAAAATATGTAAAATATATTTAAAAAAATCTCAAAATCTAAATGTAATTTGTCACATACACAGTCATACACATTACGATATCCAGTGAAATGCTTACACGACCGCCCGTGACCTTATGGTAAATCATCATTTTAGAAATTATATTTTTTAGGTTTGAAAATTGATGAAACATAAACAAAAGTCTTGACCTTCATGACCTCTGTCTTGCTCATTAGGGAGAAATCAAAAATCTACCAAGTACCCAGTAACTAGACCCTCACAGATTTCATAATGAAATATATAAAAATGTGTTAAAGTTTTAACTACATAAACATAATGTTTAGTCATTAATACGTTATTAATACTTTGTTGACTTTCCTTCAGCAGCTTTAGGAGCTTTAATTCGCCCGGCGACTAGAATAAAAGGGTTGTTTTCTCACAACAGATCACAAAAGCGTCTTTCATAAAGTCCAGGTCGACCAGGTCACGACTCTCTTCATGATTTTCATGCTTTCCCCGCTTTTCTTTTGCTAACAATTGAAAGGGCTATTTCAAGACCAAGACTCTTTTATTATTAATAATATCTTAATTATGTCAAATTGCAACTTCTATGCATTCTTCTTTTCAACAATATTTTTATTGATTTTAACAGGGATAAAACAGGGTAAACATGTAATATTTTAATGCAGGTTTTATAATCCCCTTATAAACCCTATAGCTCCCACCCCGTCCCTCCCCGACTCCCAGCCAGTTTTACAAGGATATGAAAGGCTAAACGCCAGGCATTGAGAGAAACCAAAAAAGAAAAAAGAATATGGAGCTGGAAGTTTTTTGGTTCTACGTGCAAAAAATAAATAAATAAAGAGGAATAAAAAGGGGAAAGAAAGCAAACAAACAAGTAATTAAATAAGACAGGAATCAAACTATAAATGTATATGAAAATAGTGAAGGAAGGGCCCCCACACCTGTTGAAATTTAAAGTCGGAGTAACGAATTGTGTAGTGAATCTTCTCCAGGGACAGACAGGACATGATATCTCTGAGCCACTGGGCGTGAGTGGGTGACGTGGCATCCTTCCACTTGAATAAAAGAGAACGCCTGGCCAGGAGTGTCGCAAAAGATAACAATCTCTTTTTGGCTGGACTTAGACTCTTACCCTCTTCTCCAGTGACACCAAAAAGAGCAATCAGAGGGTCTGGTTCAAGATTGCAATTCAATATGAAGGACAGGGTCTTAAAAACATCCCTCCAGAATTTTTCCAAATTCGGGCATGTCCAGTACATATGAATAAGAGACGCCTCTCCACTTTTACATTTATTACAGCAAGGATCAATGTCTGGGTAGAAACGGGAGAGTTTAAGTTTGGAGAAATGAGCCCTGTGTACAACCTTAAACTGTAATAAAGAGTGGCGGGCACATAAGGAGGTTGAGTTGATAAGTTTAAGAATTGAATTCCAAGTATCATCTGATAGTGACAAATTTAAATCCTTCTCCCAAGCAGTTTTAATTTTACACAGAGGGGTGTGACTCGAAGCCATCAATCCACCATAAATAGTGGATATTAGGCCTTTACGCAGCGGGGACAAACAGAGGAGATTATCTAGAATGTTTGCAGCAGGAGCCTCAGGGAAATTTGGTATTAAAGAGCGAATGAAGTGTCTTACTTGCAGATATCTGAAAAAATGAGAATTGGGTAAGTTAAACCTCTCGGAAAGCTGTTCAAATGATGCAAACTTATGGTCAACGAACAGGTCTTTGCAAAGCTTGATGCCCTTATTGTACCATTCCTGAAACACTGAGTCATGTAAAGAAGGCTGGAAGAGATGGTTAGAGACGATAGGACTGGACAGAGAGAAGCCTAGAAGACCGCTGTGCTTTCTGAACTGAGCCCATACTCTCAAGGTATGCACCACTACTGAGTTATTGATTAATTTAATTGAGGGGATGGGGAGAGCAGATCCAAGGAGTGCAGAGACAGAGAGATTTTTGACAGACTTTATCTCCATTTCCACCCAGGCAGGCCGATTAGGTTGGTTATGAAAATATGACCAAAAGATGACAGATCGAATGTTTGCTGCCCAGTAGTAGAAACGAAGATTAGGTAGAGCCATGCCACCGTCTCTTTTAGATCTTTGAAGTAGGGACTTATTCAATCGTGGATGTTTACCTTTCCAAAGGTAAGAAGATATAATTGAGTCTAAAACGCCAAAGTAAGATTTGGGAATAAAAACAGGTACAGACTGAAAGAGATATAAAAATTTAGGGAGAATACTCATTTTAATGGCATTAATGCGGCCCACCAGGGACATGGACAGTGGTGACCATCGTCCCAAGTCCTTTCTTGTTTGGTTCAACAACCTAATAAAATTTTCTTTAAAGAGGTGTTTATGTTTCCTTGTGATTGTAATACCAAGATAGGTAAACTGATTTTTCACAATGTTGAATGGAAAATTGTGCATACCAGTTGTTACTGCTGTATTATCTAGCAGAAAAAGTTCACTTTTGTGCAAATTTAATTTATATCCTGAAAAATAGCTAAATTCCCTGAGCAATGACAGCACAGGTGGCAGAGAGGAGACTGGATTCGATAAAAAAAGTAGAAGATCATCCGCATAAAGGGAAACTTTATGTTCTTCTCCCTGCCTCCAAATCCCAGATATATCTCTACAGCTTCGGAATGCAACTGCTAGTGGCTCAATGGCGAGGTTAAAGAGCAATGGGCTAAGGGGACATCCCTGACGAGTTCCCCGCTGAAGACTGAATGGTTGAGACTGTTAAGCATTTGTCAGAACTGAGGCAGTAGGGCTTGAATATAATAATTTAACCCAAGTGATAAAACTTGGACCAAAATTAAATTTTTCTAAAGCCCTGAATAAATACTCCCATTCCACACGATCAAAAGCCTTTTCAGCATCCAAAGAAAGGACACACTCAGGGGTCTCCTCTGATGGTGTGTACAAGATATCCATAAGGCGTCGAATGTTAAAGTAAGAATAACGATTTTTAACAAAACCGGTCTGGTCCTCAGATATAATTGAGGGTAGAACATTCTCTAATCTACGAGCCAAGACTTTAGCAAGGATTTTAACATCCACATTAAGAAGAGAGATTGGTCTATATGAGGAGCACTCTGTTGGGTCCTTATCCTTCTTTGCTATGAGGGTGATGCGAGCCTCATTAAATGACGCAGGCATCTTACCTTGCTTGAAAGATTCAGATAGAACCAAAGCTAGCTGTGGTGCAAGGTATGAGGAGAATGATTTAAAAAACTCTGCAGGGAACCCGTCAGGACCCGGGGACTTACCAGATTGCAATGAGGAGATAGCTAAACTGATTTCCTCTTGTGATATGGGCTCTTCTAACCTTAATCTAGAATCAGGGGACAGTGTTGGGATATTTAGTTGAGTCAAGAAATTCTCAACTGCACTATGGTCCTTTGGGAACTCAGAAGTATATAATCGAGAATAAAAATTCCTGAATGCATCATTAATTTTAGAATGGTCCGTAGTGATGGTACCATCCTCCATCCGAATTTTCGTAATTTGTTGCTGTGCTCTAAATCCTTTTAACTGATTAGCTAAAAGTTTCCCAGATTTGTCACCATGAATGTAAAATTGGCTCCTACTCTTTAATAATTGACGTTCAATTACATGCGTTGAAATAAGTTCAAACTTAGTTTGCACTTCTACGCGTTTTTTATAGAGATCAGGGTTTTTAAATAGAGCATACTGCTGGTCAATTTCTTTAATTTGGTTGGTCAAATCTTTTCGTTCTTTATATGCCTTCCTTTTCATATTTGCAGTGTATGAAATTATCTGTCCCCTGAGGTAGGCTTTCAGAGCATCCCAAACAACCAAACGTGACACTTCAGGTGTTTCATTTGTGGTGAAGAAAAAAACTATCTGGTCTTCCATAAATTTTACAAAATCGTCCTCCATCAGCAACGATGAATTAAAGCGCCAATGTTTAGTAACTTGAGGGAGATCTGGAAGTTTTATAGACATAACCACTGGAGCGTGATCTGATATCACAATGCTCTGATAAGCACAAGAAGTAACCATTGGGATCAGTTGATTATCTATAAAGAAATAATCAATTCTGGAGAAAGTATGATGAACATGTGAGAAAAAGGAGTATTCTCTCTTTTTTGGATTAAGGAAGCGCCATATGTCAGAGATACCAAAGCTGCAGAGATAGGACTGAAGTAGCGTGGCGGATTTACTCAGAGGAATAGGATTGGGAGATGACCTGTCAAGTGATGGATCTAAACAGCAGTTAAAGTCTCCCCCTAATATGAGAGAGTATGAGCTCAGATCAGGCAGAAGAGAGAAAAAATGTTCAAAGAAGGAGACATCGTCATAATTAGGGGCATGTAAATTAGCCAACACTACATTAGTATTAAATAACTTCCCTGAAACAATGATATAACGACCTTGTATATCCGTAATAACATTATGATGCTCAAAAGAGATGTTTGGGTTAATGAGAATCGAGACACCCCTAGCTTTGGCCTGAAAGGTCGAGTGGTAGTGCTGCCCACCCCAACGTGACATAAGGCGAGAATTATCAGAACTGCGAATGTGAGTTTCTTGTAAAAATGCGATTGCAGTGTTAAGTTGTTTAAGGTGTGAGAGCACCTTCCTTCTCTTCACCGGGTGGTTTAAACCCTTAACATTCCAGCTCACAAAGTTTAAAGAACTATTCATTCTCCCTGAGAGAAAATGCAGGTAGATAAACATGAATAAGATGCCTAACGTCAGCCTTAAAGTGTAAAACACAGAACAACGTGTTAAAAATACACAGTGTACAAAGAACTAACACAATACTGGCTTTGGAGATCCCCCACCCCTCCCCCACACACCCCTGCCCCCCACACCCCTGCCCCCCGCACCCCTCCCCCACACACCCCTCTACCCCCCAACAAACAAAGATAGCTGCTAACAAACAGAGCAGCAAGCTCTTCCATTCCTCCATCTTCCACCCAACAAATCCTCCTGCCGCTAACCACCCCATCTTCTGCTCCGACACAACTTACAGAAACTAATAATTAAATATATAAATAAAACATTTCCACACTCCAATACTGAAATCTCTCAATGAGAGAAAAACACACCACCACCACCCCTCCCCCCACGTCACATTGTAACTCTAAATATACAAACGTAAATCACACGTGATTAAAAATAGAAAAAATAGTAATATAAAAATAATAATAATAACCCCTTCACAAGTTTAACACAACACTCTTACCGGGAAAGACGTAAACGTGGCCAGATTTTAGGTTAAAAATGGTACTTTCCTGAGAACTGTAGTATCGCGTATTAAAATAATAATAATAATAATATAGTGCACTACGTAGTTTTCGGCAGACTGTCTATGTGTTTCTGCGCCTCTTCTACCGAGCGGAGCCACTTCTTCTGTCCGGTAGAGAGAGTGATCCGGAGCCGCGCTGGATACAGCAGAGAAGGCCGGAGACCACGGCTGTATAACTCCGACATCACTCCTCTATACTCGGCTCGCTGGTTTAAAACTTCGGGAGTGTAGTCTTCCACTATGCGGAGCTGCTGACCGCGGTATTCCAGCTTCCCTCTCCGCCGAGCCTCCCGAATCAGAAGGTCTTTCACCTGGTACCGGTGCACGCGGAGAATGACGGGCCGAGGTCTCTGTCCTGAAGCGGGTTTGGATGCAGGTATTCGGTGGGCTCGGTCAATCTCCGGCGGGGAAGGAAGCGTTTCAGTCCCAAACACCTCGCACAGAAACTTGGAGAAGAACTCGGTAGGGAGTCCACCTTCAGTACCTTCCGGGAGACCCAGAACACGCAGGTTTTGTCTCCTGCTCCGGCCTTCTAAGTCTACAACCTTGGACGTTAACTTTAAGTTGTTTTCCCGAAGTCCGGAGCAGATGTTCTCCAGCTCCGTCACACGCTGACTCAGGTCGTCTGTAGCGAGTTCTAATGACGGTAAGCGCTGTCCATGGTCCGCTACTTGGGCCTGAATCTGATCCAGCTTTCCCTCTAGTAAACTAAACGATGATTTAAACTCCGCCGCTAACGCATCACGGTGTTGCTCTAACAGCGCTGAGATAGCCTCGACTGTTAGAGGGGTCGCAGTGTCGTCCTTTTTCACGGCTTTAACACTCCTGGTAGCCATCGCAAATGAAAAAACATATAACCGTGGGGTAGAGTATAAAGTTATTGTCAACTAAGATTTAAATTTAACATTTAGAGACGAATAAGGGAGTGAAGAAATTCGAAACTGTCGGAGCACCTAACCAACACGTCCTACTCCATGTGGCTGCTAACCGGAAGTCCTTCTATGCATTCTTAAAGACATATTCCAAAACCGAAAGAAGGGAACAAATACAGTAAAATAAAATAATTTTAGTGTGTTGGTGTGTACACTCACTGACTTATTCATTGTCTACACTGCTTTATCCTGTATACAGGGTCTCGGGGGGGTCTGGAGCCCATCCCAGGAGACTTAGGGCACAAGGCGGGGTGGATGGGGTGCAGCTCCATCACAGGGCACACACATTAAAAAGAGCACAAACCATTTAGGAACACCAATTAGCCTTATCTGCATGTCTTTGTACTGGTGGAGGAAACCGGAGTACCCAGAGGAAACCCACCAAGCACACGGAGAAAATGCAAATGGACCAGAGGCAGGACTCAAACCCAGACCCTGGTGGTGCGAGGTGACACTGCTAGACACTATGCCCCCCCCCCCCCCCCCCCCACCTTGATGTGTAATGAATAAACTTTGGGTGTTTGTTTATATTTGCATGTCTACATATTTCTTTAAAGCCACTATACAATGTCAATTATCTTTAAAAAGCATTGTATTAACACTATTAAATGGAATTTTGGTAAATAAGAATGACGAAAAAAATACTAAAGTCTAAAGTTGACCTTTCCAATATGGCGTCGATCAATGATATCATATTCAGATTTGAATTTTCTTAATTATACATCATAAAGTCCTGGATATAAAAACGACATAATACAGTTTTTTGAAAATGTAAACTGTGTGGTTTCTTTTTAATCCAGCTTCATTGTTTACTTGTTAACAGTCTTGTCCTAACCAATATGGCGGACATGTTGCCGTATGAGCAAACGGCGGATGCGGCATCTACGTTTATGCACCAGTCACGCGTCATGCCTTTGACTAATCGGAGGTGGCAGTTGATTTGCGCATGCGCACTGTGATGCCCTTTTCACTGTTGGATGGATGGTGGTAAGAGGGGTCTGGAGTTCTGTGTTAGACTTCCAGCCGAAAGCGAAGACAACAATCCGTTAAAATGAGGCTCCTGCGGTCCGGACAGTGTTTGTGTTGAACACCGGGAAACAAGCAGGTATTTATAAGGTGTCTATGATGGCTTGCGAAACAATAGAAAACGGTTCCGGAATCCGGTTAGACGACTTAGCGTTAGTATGCTAGCCCTCTGCGCGCGCACTAGCATACTACGTAGTGCGGAAGCACTGTGCGCTGGCACGTGCGCGCCGTTCTGTCCTCGCGCACTACGCAGTACGCTAGGGCGGAAGTCAGGATGTTAATTAGCAGCAGGAGGCACTTCCTGAATTTACTCAAATGTCTGCTGTGAGCTGACACACACACACACACACACACACACAGAGGAAACTCTCTGGAGTTTATTTATTCATGTGACATGAATGAAACAGCACTAGGTGGTGGTACATGTGGTCTTTGTAAAGTTTGTTATCAAAATGGTAAGATTTGAACACTTACTGCTTTATTTTTTTAAGCCTCCAGTTTTTAATTAAAACCTTCCAATAATCACAGGAGCATTTGAGAAGACGTAGTCTGCAATCGAATCAGTCTGCATTTTCTGTTTTTATTATTATTAACAGCAGATTGCTCATTCCGTAGTGTCTGTGTCCTTGTTTCTGACAGGTGTGGTGTCCGGCTTTGACTGCTCCGCAGGAGGACGAGGAGGAGGACGGTTCCTGTGCTCACTGCTCAATGTGACAGACGATCACGTCTTCACCATGGGTCAGGATCGAGGCAGATTCGATTTCTACATCGGCCTGGCGTTGGCCATCAGCTCCAGTCTGTTTATTGGAGGAAGTTTCATCCTGAAGAAGAAAGGACTACTGAGACTCGCACGCAAAGGATCGATGCGAGCAGGTGACATCTATTAAACTCTCCTAATTTGAAAGAATTTATTAATAATTTCTTATACTTAAACCATGTTATTAAGTAAAACTTGGGAGGAAAAAAAAAAAGGCGAAGGTGAGTCAGGACGTGGAGACGCCTCCCAGTTGGTGCACATGTTCGAGTGGAATAGTTTGGTATTTCTTGGAATGGGAATTTTATTATCCACACAAACATCTTTACAGGTTTTTAAAATTCATGTAATAAACCATGAATGTTTTCTTATTTCTGAGTCTGGTCTCTGGTCGTATTCTTCAAGGTCTGGTTTCGAATTCCAGTCTCGGAGTTTTGGATGTCTGGGATTCCTTTCGTGTTCAGGTTTTGGGGTGAAGAATTTATTATTTTTGTTTGTTTGTTTTTGGTCATTCAGTTCTTGGTGTTGTGTTCCTGTCTCAGAATTCTGGAAATCTGGTGTCAGAGTAGTTTTGACTCTGTGTTTGTAGTTTCTGGTCTTCGCATTGTGGAATTCCCGAAATCTGGTCTTGGAGGTTGATGGACAGTTAGATAGATAGATAGATAGATAGATAGATAGATAGATAGATAGATAGATAGAGTAGTTATTAACCATGAAGGAAATTAGAGTTCTGGTTAACGAATATATATTTTCTGTATTTCTCATTTCGGAATTCTGCTCTTAGTCTTGTTTCTGCCTCTGCATTCTCAAAAAAAATAAGAGAAAAAAACTTCTTGAATTTATGTAGTGTTGATTTAGTTCTAAATGCTTTAAAGTTCAGGCTTTTGAGTTTTTAGAGTTTTTACATTTTTTATTTACTTCCTGGTGTTTTGGTCTTAGGAGTTCTGGAAATCTAGTCTTCAGAGTTTTGAAGTTTGAATTCTGGATTGGTTTCTTTGGGAATGTGTGTGGGCGCTGTATTAAACAATGTTTAACAATGTGTGTGTGTTAAACACACTAATCAGTGCAGTTGAGCTGGCCACAAAATCATAGGAGTGTGTTTATGGACTCAGCGTGAGCTTGTGATTAAGTAGCGTTTAACAGTTTACACACCCACTTTCTGTCAGGGAGGTTAAACTGGTTCTGTGTGTGTGTGTGTGTGTGTGTGTGTGTGTGTGTGTGTGTGTGTGTGTGTGTGAGAGGCACTTCTGGTTTTGTTGGTTGTGAAGGCGCAGCTCATTTGTGTGTGTTGTAATCCACTTTACCTAACCCTCAGCCCCTCAGTGGCGCGGCTCCTCTCTCTACAGGACGCCCCCTGGTGGTCATGTGATCCGATCGGTCACCTGCTCATGAGGCATGTGAACATCCAGCCTGAATTCCTTACTGTTGTGTGCTGAGTGACTGAACCGTGTGTGTGTGTGTGTGTGTGTGTGTGAGAGGGACTTGAGGCCAGGCAGTTATCATGAGCTGGTGTAACCCCCTCCCAGCTCGTTCTGATGAGAAACGCATGACAAGATGGCGGCTTTCCAGTTTCCTTCTTACTGTGATTTCAAATTCAAAAGTTAAATGACTTTTTATTTGTCACGTACACAACCATACACTGTATGATACTGTACGCAGTGAAATGTTTACACGACTGTTTGTAACCTGAAAAGAAAACAAGAGACACAAAATGGCAAGTAGAAAAGAAAGTAAAATATAAAATCTCCAGGGCTTTAATAATAATTTGCTGCTGCTGATTTTGCTGGTCGGCGCCGCAGCGCAGGTAGCGTTATGGTTATATGGTTATGGTGCTATTTAGAGTAAAAAAAAATCCCAATTAAAAGATTATGGTGTCATATTTTGCAAATAGTTAATTTATTATGGAGAAACCGTGTGGTATTTAGTCATATTTCAAAGAAAAAAAAAGACAATATTTCAAGAAGTCATAACATTTTGAGGAAAAAAACAGTAATGGATGAAGTTTTACAGTATGTTTCATCTTCAAACTGTTTATTCAAGCATTTTCTCATAAAATATATTTTTTTTCAGACACAAAGTTTCCCTCATAAAAAATATTGTCAAGATTTAATAGGGTTGTTTATTTAACAAAAACAGAGACGAAATATAACAACACAAATAAAAGCAGTGACATTTTACTGTATGAATCTATAAATACTGAGCTGCGTTCCTCTCGTTAAGGCTCGTGTGTTTATCGCTGACTTTAACATGAACCAGTGATTCACACTTTAACTCGCTAAGTTTAAAAGTCTAGACGCGCGTTAACGCATCGTTTAGCATCTGCTCCGGAGAGTGTTGTCTCCCAGAGACTGACACACACACACACATACACACGCACTCAGACTAAGTAAACTCAATGTGATACACACTCGGGCTGCTGGTTTAGTCAGAGAAGTGAAGTGTGTGTGTGTGTGTGTGTGTGTGTGTGGGATCCATTTCACTTCATCTGACTAGGCATTTCTTTAACAAATGAGTACATTAGTAATGAAACATTACAAATAAAATCCACACCGCTTTTTAAAGTAACGTAACATTAAACGGTGTTGATGAAGATGAACCCAGGCAGGACAGCAGGGCCGGAACCACACCCCTGCGTGGGCTCTAAGAGTTTGTGCCAACGAGCTGACTGATGTTTTCCCCTCCATCTTTAACCTTTCCCTAAGTCAGTGCACTGTTCCCACCTGCTTCAAAAACACAACCATCGTCCCCCTCCCTAAGAAGAACCTGCCCACCTGTCTGACTGACTCTGGACCAGTAGCGCTGTATATTCTGTTCTATACCCATATTTATTTATTTTTCTATTTTATTCTATTTTTATGCTTATTTTCTACTTTTATAGTGGCATTCTTTATGGAGAAAGCACAGTAAGAATTTCATTGTACAGGGGGACACGTTTCTTTACTGCGCATCTGACGATAACTTTTAAATCTTCTGATCAGAGCACGTCTTCAAAAACAGAACTAGTTTATAAGTGTCTACGTCAACTACAACGATGGTATGTTGTAGACACTATTATATGTTTGTGTGTGTGGAGAAACTGTTTCCTCTGTGTGGTTTGGAGGTTGGACGCTCTGAGGACTGTGTGAAGTGTCATTGTGTCGAGCTTTAGTAACCCTGAGTCTGCGACCTCCACAATCACTTTATTAAACTGTTTGTTTTTCTCTCTCTCTCTCTAAAGGACAAGGAGGTCATGCGTATCTAAAAGAATGGCTTTGGTGGGCGGGGCTCTTATCAAGTAAGTGACTGGAGAATGATTAACTCCTGCAGATTTGTTTTTTTTTCTCTTCATGCACCGCTTTTACATCATCTTACTTATCCGACTGGATTTATTTATTTAACAGCATTGCCATGACAACCGCAGGTTTTGTTCACCGTTATCAGTTCACCACTTTATAGCAACTCATACTTAGCTCCGCCCCTGAATGTGTTTTAATTATTCTTGTCATGTACTCAAAACTACACCATACATGTTATTTATTCGTGTGTGTGTGTTGTGGTTTGTACAGTGGGTGCTGGTGAAGCTGCAAACTTTGCAGCTTATGCGTTTGCTCCTGCAACACTCGTCACTCCGCTCGGGGCTCTCAGTGTACTCGTGAGGTACGTCTTCTTACACAAATCACACATCACACACACTTCACGCTGATATTAATATTTTTAAGATAGACGTGTTGAGATTCTTGTCAGGTCTCGTGTTAATGTTCTTACAGACTTATAAGGAGGGCTAATGTGCTACAGTTCGGGTTACGTTGTATCTGTTCGCTGCTGTTCGAACTGTGACACGGGATATTTTTTGTTGTTTTTGATCACGTGACCTGTTTTTATGAACAATTTTGTGTTGCTTTAACCCGTACGCCGTGTCGTGTGGTCGTTACAGCGCCGTGCTCTCCTCCTACTTCCTGACGGAGAGGTTGAACCTGCACGGGAAGCTGGGGTGTCTGCTCAGCGTGCTCGGCTCCACCACCATGGTGATCCACGCGCCGCAGGAGGAGGAGATCGACAACCTCACAGACATGGCCAAGAAACTCATGGACCCAGGTATTATGACATCATCGCTACGAGTATGAGGTCATCACCCCGACACCCGACTCGTCAGGACACATGACATGAACAGTCATGAACAAAATGTTTTTTGTGCTAGTTCCCATATCTCCAGAATCACTCCAAATACAGGTTTTTTAAAGAACTATTAGTTATAGAGATGAACCGGTCAATCCTTTTCTCGAAACTTTGTGGGCAAATAAGTGTCAAACCTACTGATTACACACACACACACACACACTTACACCTGTCTCACAACAACGCCAGCGCTAATCAGGCACAAAGGATGCTAAAAACCTCACACCGAGCGCTCACCGGCATCTAAGGCGTTAAAGTGTCAGGTTGTTTATAATCCTGCAGAAGAGATTTATTGCTAAGTTTATTTAGAAATGATGACTGTTGGGCCCTTAACCCTCAACTGCTCAGATGTGTAATTACATAAAAATGTAAGTCGCTCTGGATAAGATCGTCTGCCAAATGTAAATGTGACACACACACACACGCTGCTGCTCTGTAACAGTGTTAAACTCTTGTATTTGGAGTTAGTGTGTGTTGTTAAAACGCTCCACTTGGGTTTTATGTGTACATTTATTATGTGAGAAATCTAATGTTATAAGAAACGGCTATATTTAATCACTCATTCATTTAATTAATATATTTAATCATTATACTTTTTTTAAAGGTGTAAAATTTTAACCGAATCTGGCAAAAATGTAACGTTCAATCAGGCCAATTATAATAATATAAACAAATTTTACAAATTTGTTTCTAAACTTTTTTTTTTTTCTTCCTTCCTCCCTCCCCACGCAGGCTTCGTGGTCTTTGCTACGTTCGTCATCATCGTGGCTCTGATCTTCATCTGCGGCGTGGGGCCGCGTCACGGCCAGACCAACATCCTGGTCTACATCACCATCTGCTCTGTGATCGGCTCGCTCTCCGTGTCGTGCGTGAAGGGCCTGGGCATCGCCATCAAGGAGCTGATCGGCGGTAAACCGGTGCTCACCCAGCCCTTGTTCTGGCTGCTCCTGGTCAGCCTGGTGGTTTGCGTCAGCACGCAGATCAACTACCTGAACAAGGCGCTGGACATCTTTAACACCTCCCTGGTCACGCCCATCTACTACGTCTTCTTCACCACGTCGGTGCTCACCTGCTCAGCCATCCTGTTCAAGGAGTGGGAGCACATGGGCTACGACGACGTCATCGGGACGCTCAGCGGCTTCCTCACCATCATCGTCGGGATCTTCCTGCTGCACGCGTTCAAGGACGTCAACGTGAGCCTGGCCATGCTGGCGGTCAGCATCAGGAAGGAGGAGCGCAACGGGACCATGGCCAACGGAGGCAGCCACGCCCACTCCCCGTACGAGCTCCTGCGCGACGAGGACCCGGAGATGGGCTCGACCTTCGACAACGTCTCCAGGAGAAACGGCACCATGGGGACGTCTTAGGTCCGTCCGTACTCACCGTGTGATCCGAGCTTTAGTGTTGTTTTTCTCTCTCTGAAGACAATCATGAACAGACCTGACTGATGGACCGACTCATTCACGTTTGCACACGAGTCAATTCTTTTTTTTTTATTTTTCTTCCCCTTTCCTGGACGCTCACGCTTTTGACTTGCCTTTAACCTCGTGTAGCACTGTACATAATTTATAGCATAATCCATGTCTTATACACACACACACACACGTATCTCAGTTGTACAGAATCTGCACTGATTTCTTTTTTTCCCCTCTTCAAGAAACACAACAGAATGACAAATTGTTATATTTATTGAATTAAAATCAAATTCCAACTCAATCAAATACAAAAAAGGCACGTGTTTAGGCACTTGGTTATTTTTCTTTTTAAATCATACAGTATACTAGAGAAAAAATGGAAGAAAGAAAAGTAATGCATGCAGTCGACACCAGAAAGAAGAATAAGAATATAAACCCGACACTTAAATAAGCTCTCGCTGAAACCCACTTTCCAAGTATAAAACAAATGATTAGCATATTATTATTGTTTTTACTTAAAAAAAAGAGAGAGAGAAGGAATTGTGAATAAGGCGCATACTGGACGTGGACACTGTGTGTGTGTGTTAATGGTCCTAGTGACCAGCTAATTAGATCTGATCTTTATCCACTATATTAATACCTAGCGACTGAACCACACCACCCCCACCCGTGTTTAATCTACGCCGCGGCTCTCAGTTGCTGGCCAGCGATTGGTGGATGGGGGGCTGGAAGCATCGCACGTGTTCCACAGGCATGTTCTCGCCGTCACCGGATTTCAAGTACTTGTTCAAGATGGCGAAGATCTCATCGTTCACAATCTGGTACTTGCGAATGCGGTCCACCATTTTCTTTAAGGGCTAGGAGAAAAAAAAAGAATTTTTTTTATTGTAATAACAGGAATAAATGTGCATTGAAAGAAAAAATTCAGAACATCATTAATGTATCCTTGGCATCATGTGATCTGGATCTTGATTGGTCAGTCGATTCATTCTCTATACGAGCGGCTCTCAGGGCGGAGGTTTGTTCGATTAACGTCTCATAACTTCTTTAACAATCACGAAGAAGGAAAGGAGTCTCCAGTGCTCGGCGCTTTGGACAAGAAATACGTTCCTTTGTTGTATAATCACATTTACTTTTCCTTTTGTCCAAAGCACTGACGCTGGAGACGCCTTCCTGCAATGTTATTTAAGAAGCCATGGGCTGTTGCCATAGAAACGATGATGCAGCATTAAACACTCACCACGCTCTTTATGATCTCGTCCTTGCCGTCGTGCTTCTGCACCTTGAGCAGGTGGTAACTGAAGTCCATGATGTCGAAGCGTCTCTGTTGCCCCAGCAGGGTGATGATCATACAGCCGGCCCAGTTCAGCCCGTCGCCGAAACACTGCCTGCAGAACAACAACAACAAGGCCGCCGCCGCCGCGTGTTTGAATCGTGTGCTTCAGTTCTCAGTTTAAACGTACTACAGTCTGTTTACTCACTCCACGGTGAACTCGTGCGCTCCGACAGGGATACAGTAGACGAACTGCATGGCACTCCACAGCCTGTGGAACTCCACACACTCGTCCACGTGCATCACGCCGTTGCTAGGTAACGGGCCGCGCCATATCGGGTCGTCCAGGAAGCCGCGGATGCGCGCCAGGATGACCTCGAACATGGAGAGGCCGCAGCACAGACGCTCTCTGGTCAGGAGGTCGCCCTCGCGCGCGATGGCAATTTGCTGAGGGACAACAGGAAGCGTTCGATCAAAACACTGCGCGTGTGGCGGGTGAGAGCAGGAAATTAATCAGCGACCAGGTTAATGATATAGTGTTAATAAATAATATTAATATTAATGAGCTGAAAGAGAAAGATGATGAACAGATACACAGATGGCTGGATATATGGGGAGATGGACAGATAGATGGTTATATACACCATTTAAAATAATGGACAGATAAAACACTGGAAGGATAGACAGATGTATAGACATAGTGATAAACAGAAGCATAAGCAGGAAGGTATACAAGAAGGATGAGTGGATGAACAGACAGATGGATGGATGGATGGTTTGGTAAACAGAAGGATGTATGAGATAAAACTTTATTAATCCTGGAGGACGTTCTGGTGCCGGACTCAAAGATCAAAGAGTAAAAAATAAAAAAAATACACACGCAATGAAGTGAGAGAGTAAAATACAAGTGTGTGTGTGTGTGTGTGTGTGTGTCCTCACCTGTGGCGTCCCCAGACGTTCGATTAAAGGCACCATGTGCAGCGCCGTGTATTTGGCCTCCAACCGTTTCATCTTAGCATCCAACCGCTCGCCCTCTGCACACAGGAAAGGGGCGGGGCTTACACAGAATTCTCACACACACACACTCTTACCTTCACCTTTAGCCATGACAACCTGGCGCGCACACACACACACACACGAGTGATGTTTCAGTACCTTTGACATGAACCCTGGGCAGAATGTTCTGGAAGGGTGCAGCGTGCAGCAGGTCACACACTTCCTCCTGAGACTGGAGAGAAACACACACACACACACACACACCAGCATTATAATCATGGTGTTTAATGGATCATGTGACGTATGTGTGTGTGTGAGCCCTCAGTAATAAAATCTCTCCTCTTTGTGTGGAGACTCGAGTGTGTGAGAGACTCTTGAACTGTGGGATGAAGAACAACAGGTGGCGCTGTGCTCAGTCATCTCACGACCACAACACACACACACACTCCTCATGCCAGCATTGTTATATCGTGTGTGTGTGTGTGTACGTACCAGGCTCTGCTCACTGAGCAGACAGAACAGCACGGCGTTGCCGACCTCCCTCAGGTTCTGGAAGCAGACGGTCTTCAGCTCGGCGTACTCCACGATGTCCTTCAGCTGGTGGTGGAAGAACTCCAGGATCCCTACAGAACACCACAACCTCGTCACACACACACACACACCTGGGCCGGATCACACCCAGTTATTTTTCTCTTGCCAAATCTAATCTGATCTTCTCAACTCTGATCTCAGACGCTTCCAGATCAGATGCAGATCAGACGTCAATAAGACCACGAGAGATGGAGGACGATCAAGACCGATCAGTTTTGCCTGCAGTGTAAACATGGCGTAATTCTCTCACACACACACACACACACACACACTGACCTGGAGAGCCGTACTCGTGGCGTGGCAGACGGCAGATCTTCGGCATCACCTCCATCAGTGTCCTCACGTACTGCAGGATGGTGCCCTGGAGCTGCCACAGAGAGACGAGACGTTAACCCGAGACCCTCACACACGGAGAGCAGGGGGGGGGCAGGTGTGTGGGTGTGGTCCTTACCAGGCTCTTGACCACCTTGAGCAGCTCCTCCATCACCACGGCGATGCCCTGGTACCCCAGCAGTCTGCACATCGCCTTGATGTGAGGAGGACCGACGAAGTTCCTGTAGAAGCCGTAGATGCTGCTGTAGGCCAAGTTCAGGGGCTGGTGGGGGGAGGGGGGAGGGGGAGGAGTTAGAGATTCAAGATTTAAAAAGGTGCTTTATTGGCATGACAAATATTTACACATTCAGAGGTGGGGGGGGGGGGGGGGGATCCTGACCTTTGACCCGTAAAGGTACTGAGGCTGAGCGTTGGGTGGTTTGTCTCTCTG
>CM060112.1:3252500-3255000 GCA_030522415.1 Channallabes apus
CTTCTCTCCGCGCAGAGCCGGGTCGTTATGAGGTTCTCGCCCGGTCTCCCAGTCACAGATGGTCTTACGGATGGCCTGGAGGACGCTGGGAACAACACCGGGGTGGATATTTATATATAGTGTGTTTATTTCATCAGAGGGGCCGTCCAGAAATAATGATAATTATAATAATAATAAATAAATAGTAAAACAGGACACTCTGCATGATCGCTGTAGACTCAGGACACAATTCTACTTTTATATATTTTTTTTTCATTATACAAAACTCTATCAATCTGAAATTCCAACATGTCGAGTCCCTTCCAGCTCAACACGGTTACAAAGAGAACGAGTGTGAGCTACGTTTAGAGTTTGTGTAGGAAAAAAAAAAAAAACTGTCTGGTGTGATATTTCTCTCTGTGTATAAAAGATTCAAAGAAATTCGAGACCCCCCCTCTAAACCCCCCCCCCCCCACACACACACCTCTGGATGACATTCTTCTTCTTCTTTATGGCCTGCCGCAGCGGGTCGCGCAGCGTGACCTGGGCGAAGTCCTGCAGCGCGGAGTAGATGGTGTGGCGGATGGCGTGGTTAAACACACTCTCCATGCGGCCCATCAGCACCTGCAGCCCCTTTATCATGGCGATGACCTGGACCGGGTCAGAACCAGACACTCCGTCAGTCACAACTTACATCTCTTCCATTTAGATCATACACACACACACACACACACACACACAGGTAGTGTTCTTCACTCACCTCCACCAGAGCGAACTTCTCCTCACTGGTGTAGTTGTACCTGGTGGCGCGTTCGTACTCCTCCGCGTTGTCCGGACATTCCTTGTTGGAATATTTATCAGTCGGATGAACCAGTTTCCAGGAATACTGCGGGAAAAAGTGTCAGGAATATAATATCTATACATACACACACACACACACACACACACACACACACACACTTTATACATTAACTTCTACACACGGACACTCGTGTGGAATCTGGTTATAAAGCACAGGGTTCACTGTGGCCCTCTTGTGGACACACACACACACACACACACACACACACACACACACTCACACTCACACACACACACACTCACACACTCACACACTCACCACTTCCATGACTTGAGCACTCCACTGAGAGAGCAGCTGAAGACCCTGCAAGGCGAGGTCACACAACTTCCTGTACTCGGAGTCTGTCTTCTGAGCTTCTTGGCGTCCGGATCCTGTCACAACCTACACACACACACACACACACACACACACACACACACACACACACACACACACACTGGATGAATGGATTACCAAGAGAGCGATAAATGAAATAAATAGCATTAACAGGTGACGATCAGGACGTTTATGAGGACGTGCGACAGTCGTGCAGAATTTAATAAATAAATAATAATAAAAATAACCAGTGTGTGAAGGAACGCGCCGGTTAGCGCTGCTGTGCCTTACACACTGCTCGAGTTTCGAGTGTTAGAGGCTGATGTGAGAGTGAGCGAACGTGACACGGCTCCCCCTGGTGGAGCGACGCACCTCGTTGTTGCTGTAGCGCGCTAACTCGGAGATGAAGCGCATGTGATCCTCACGAATCTGAATCATCTGCTCACAGATATTATACTGAGGACTGCTGCCTGCTGACGTACAGGACCACCTGGGGGAGGGGGGGGGGGGGACAGAGAGACACACACACACACACGCGATGAGGTTACAATCGGACACTGTGTGTGTGTGTGTGTGTGTGTGTGTGTGTGACGCCGCGAGCGCAGCAGTCCCGTCTCCTGGATCAGGTCTCACCTGGACTTGTTTTCCTCAAAGTGAGCGCTGGTCTTGATGTAGCGGGACAGTTCGATCTGCATGTCCCCAAACAGAGGGACCACCTGTAACTGCTGCAGGACACACGGGGACGAGACGAGACGGTTAGCGGAGCTCCACGGGACGACCCTGGTGTATCTGTACTCATTAAACTCCTGAGATTTACACTTTACTGAATTATTAAAGACACTGTGGGGTTTTATATTAATATTGTAACGTAATTAAACGGTTTATTTTAATATAAATATATCAGTATATTTAGAGTCGACCCAAAAATCTATACACAGTTAAATAAGAAAAGAAAAACTTACACACACACACAAAATATTTTAATACTATATATATATATATATATATATATATATATATATATATATATATAAAATATATAGCAATAAATTTATGATAATATTGTGATAATGATATGATAATATAAATATTATATGAATATAATAGACATCATGATATTTTTATTTTACTGAAATTGAATACATTATAGATATTTGGGTGACCCTGTACACTGTACGACACTTTTATTTGATGATTTTTGTTATATTTTACATTTAGCACTTTAAAAAAAGTGTTTTTTTTTTTTCATTTGAAAAAATTTAAGCTATTGAACATTTTTTTTTTAAGTACTTAGTCTTTGTGTATTAATTTGGATTTTGTTTTGTTTGTTTACAGTTTCTTTTA
>CM060112.1:3962500-4035000 GCA_030522415.1 Channallabes apus
TAGAGTAGTGTTTCCCAAACTTTTTCCTCCTAGGGACCAACTGAAAAAAAACATCAGACAAACCATCTTGACCCAATTCACAACAAAAAAAACAAGAAATAAAATGTACTTTCAGACTTTATATAATTCATTCATTTTCTATACCGCTTAATCCTGTGTTCAGGGTCGCGGGGGACCTGGAGCCTATCCCAGGAGACTTCGGGCACTAGGCGGGGTACACCCTGGACAGGGTGCCAATCCATCGCAGGGCACACACACATACACACACTCACACATCCAATCACACACTACGGGCAATTTTAGGAACGCCAATTAGCCTAACCTGCATATCTTTGGACTGTGGGAGGAAACCGGAGTACCCGGAGGAAACCCACCAAGCACGGGGAGAACATGCAAACTCCATGCACACAGAGACGGGAATCGAGCCTGGCCGGGGAATCGAACCCAGACCCTGGAGGTGCAAGGCGACAGTGCTAACCACTACACCACCGCGCCGACTTTATATAATAATAATAATAATAATAATCAACGTTTGTAGCAATAGTTCAAAGGTTAAAGCTAAAAACAGGCTGATCAGCTTTAATCAGTGATATTATTATTGTTTCAGGTTGAAGGCCACGTACACGTCTGCCTGCAACGGAGATGAACCTCATAAGAGATTGTTTTTAGTTCCTCTCCTCTCACACTAACTGAAGAAAGAATTATGACAGAAGCCGTGACAGTGGTAGAAAACTAACTAGCTCCCCCATAAGCCTGACAGATGTACTGCAGACATAAATCACAACAATGGCGACCCGAATAAAACCTCCTGTGACCCCCCCTGTGGGTCGTGACCCAGTGTTGGGGAATCAACCTACTACAGCTTTATAGTAGTTTTGTACTTTCTTTGCTAGAGCTCTATCTAAGTTTTGTTTATCTAGCGCTTAAAATATTTTTTACACTTCTATTGTTCTTTATCTTATTCATTCAAGATTCAAGATTCAAAGAACTTTATTAATCCCAAAGGGAAATTGCTTATGCTTGGTTACAGGTGCTCACAGTAGTTTAACTAAGGAAGGTAATAAAGGTAATAAATAATAATAAAAAAAAAAAAATGGGTAAGTATTAGTGTCCTGTTGTATACCAGTCAGTGAAAAAATCCACATACATGTGTGTATGAGTTACAGAGAAGAGTTGTAAAGTTTTATGGCCGTTGGGAGAAAGGATCTCCTGTGACGCTCGGTGGAACACTTGATAGTAATCAGTCTCTGGCTGAAGCTGCTCCTCTGTTCAGCCAAAACACTGTATAGCGGGTGAGAAGGATTGTTCACAATGGATTGTACTTTGGACAGAATCCTCCTCTTTGCTACTACATCCACCGAGTCAAGCTCCATGCCTAGCACAGATCCGGCCTTTTTAATGGACTTGTCCAGTTTGTTCTTATCCGACACCTTAATGTTACCACCCCAACAGACAACAGCGTAAAAAATGACACTCGCCACAATGGTCTCATAGAACATCCGTAGAATGGTATTACAGACGTTAAAAGACCTGAGCCTTCGAAGAAAGTACAATCGACTCTGACCTTTCTTGTAGAGTGCCGTTGTGTTGAGTGACCAGTCAAGTTTGTTGTCCAGATAAACTCCCAGATATTTGTAATCGGAGACAATGTCCACTATCTCCCCCTTGACAGATATAGGAGTCACAGGGGTCTTGCTTCTCCTAAAGTCTACCACCATCTCCTTTGTTTTCCTGATGTTGAGTTGTAGGTGATTACGCTCACACCAGGAAACGAAGTCATCCACAACAGACTGGTACTCCGAGGTGTCACCCTCCTCTATACACCCAACAACCACAGAGTCGTCAGAGAACTTCTGCAGGTGGCATGACTCTGAGTTATATCTAAAGTCAGATGTATAGAGGGTGAAAAGAAACGGAGACAGTACCGTCCCCTGGGGAGCTCCAGTGCTGCAGATCAAAGTCTCTGACACACAGTTCTTTAGTCGGACATACTGGGGGCGACAGGTCAGGTAGTCCATGATCCAGGAAACCAAGCGGGTGTCAATGTTTATGTTCCTTAATTTCTCCCCCAGTACTGCTGGTTGGATGGTGTTGAAGGCACTGGAGAAGTCAAAGAACATCATCCTTACGGAGGTCCTAGGCTTGTCAAGGTGAGAGTAGGTGCGATGTAGCAGGTGTATTATGGCGTCATCAACACCCATGAACGGCTGATAGGCAAACTGAAGAGGGTCCAGAGAGGACTTCACCAGGGGACGAAGTGTATCCAGGATCAGTCTCTCAAACACCTTCATAATGTGCGATGTTAAAGCAACAGGCCTGTAGTCGTTCTGGGCACAGGGACGTGGTGTTTTGGGTACCGGCACAATGCATGATGTTTTCCACAGTGCAGGGACTTTCTGAAGAGACAGACTCAGGCTAAAGAGGTACTGGAGGACACCACATAGTTGGGGAGCACAGGATTTCAGGACTCTCGGATTGATCTTATCCGGACCTACAGCTTTTGTAGGGCTGATCTTACTCAGGCCATGTTTAACCTGATCCACTGAGATGTTGATTGCTGGGAGTGCAGGAGTAGTGAGTGTGACTGTTCTCTGTGTAGGGAGGACATAGGAGCAGGAATGTGTGGATTTGGGTTGAAGTCGGGGGGAGTGTGAGACATAGGGACATCAAATCTATTGAAGAAAGTGTTGAGGTCGTTTGCACGTTCCCTATTCCCCTCAATAGCCTGGCCGCTTGCCTTATAGCCAGTGATGCTCCTCATGCCCCTCCACACCTCTCTCGTGTTGTTTTGCTTCAGCCTTTGTTCTAGTTTTCTCCTGTATGCCTCTTTCCCCTCCTTGATTTTCCCGGTTAGCATTTTTTGAGCCTTCTTCACTGCTTCCTTATCACCAGACCTAAAGGCACTTTTTTTTTCATTTAAACACGCTTTAATGTCTTTGGTGACCCAGGGTTTGTTGTTGGGGAAACAGCGAATATCTCTCATCGGTACACAGGTGTCAACACAGAAGTTAATGTACTCCGTGATGCAGTCCGTCATTCCATCAATGTCCTCTCCATATGATGCACTGAGAACCTCCCAGTCTGTAGCCTCGAAACAATCCTGTAACGTAGCAGTGGCACCTTCTGACCATCTTCTTACACTGCTCACTATAGGCAGGCTGTCTCTGAACCAGGGGTTTGTATGTAGGCATGAGGTGGACTAGGTTGTGATCCGACCTCCCCAGGGGGGGAAGTGCTGCAGCACTGTAAGCACCTTTAACATTAGCATACAGCAGGTCTAGTGTCTTCTCCCCCCTAGTGTGACAATCCACGTACTGGGTGAAAGTGGGAATAGTCCTGTTCAGTGATGTGTGGTTGAAATCACCGGAGATCAGGAGAAAGGCATCAGGGTGTCGAATCTGGAGTTTGGCAGTTACAGAGTGAATGACGTCACATGCGGCAGCGGCATTCGCGGATGGAGGAATGTACACAGCAGTTATTATCACATGTGAGAATTCTCTTGGTAAATAATATGGGCGAAGTCCGACAGCCAACAGTTCAATATCTGGACTACAAACGCGCTCCTTAACAGTCACATGACCGGGGTTACACCACATGTTGTTGATGTAAACAGCCAGCCCCCCTCCTTTCCTCTTACCGCTCTCTCTCCTCGTCCTGTCGCTCCGTATCGCGCTGAAGCCGTCCAGTGTAATATTAGAGTCAGGCACATCACTATGTAACCAAGTCTCAGTAAAACACATCAGACTGCACTCGCGGAAGATGTTTTCAGTCTTTAACAAAGCTGTCAACTCGTCCATCTTATTGTCCAGAGATCTCACGTTGCCCATGATAAGAGACGGGACATACGGCTTGTACTTTCTCATCCTTTCCTTATGCGCCGCGCGTTTCTCTTCCTCTTTGGCTCCTCTGCGCCGCTTCCTTCCACCTCTGCATCCCCTTATCGTCCTCCTCCGTATCTCATCCGGAATCTCATCCGGAATGTTTAGAGTTGCACATGGTATTTACATTTACATTTAGCATTTTGCAGACGCCGCGATCCAGAGCGACTTACATTTTTCTCTCATTATATATCTGAGCAGTTGAGGGTTAAGGGCCTCGCTCAAGGGCCCGACAGAGACACCTTGGTCATTGTGGGGTTTGAACCTAAGACCTTCTGAACCATAGTCCAATACCTTTACCCAAGGATATTGTACAGGTTTAAAATGTATTGATCTTAATGGATTATAAAGTCTCATTATCAACCTTTGCCGTACTGTTAGCACGTCACTAATGGAGCCGACATAATTGTAATATTTATTCTGTAAATAAACATGAAACATTTATGGACATATTTCTAAAATAAAACATATTAATGATTAGATTTTGTCCTTACACTGATGCCATACGACTTGCTATCAGACGCTAAAGGTTTCGTCGATACAGCAAAGTGCATGAGGCTCGATCAAACGTAACGACTTCCTGTCCTTAACGCTGCGCTGTGAAATCGTTATGGTGACACGAAGCTTTTCCTGGCGAGCCCGACCGAAATAAAAGCACAATCTAAAAGGCAAATGGCACTTCACTTCCTTTTCATTGCAGCAAACCCCCCCCCCCCCCCCCCCCCCCCGCCGCCCCCAGCTCTCATGCCGTAACGATCATAAATGAGCGAACACATTTACAGGTGAGAGATAACGCAGCACGTTCTTTTCATCCAGAATCTGCTGAGCGTTAATGGCCTGGTAAAAATGTCATTTCAAACAAAAATGAGAAATGACTATTAATTAAAATCTCTGTGTTAATCACAAGGGCTGGAGAAAAGACGGTTAATGAAAATTGTGAGTCCTGCATTTAGCTATAATACCCGTTACTAGGTTATTCCTTTTACATTTCAGGTTTGCTGAGAATCCGTTTAGATATTCCCTGTAGTACTGAAGCCCTGAACTGAAGCGAGAGGACAGAAACGCTGCTGTTTTTCCAAAATTATAAAAATAACATCATAATCATTCCAAGCTATCTTGAAAGAATGAAATCTTTTTGCAAACTTTATACTTCTTGAAATAATAAAATAATGCAATAATACCTTAAAATGACACTGTAATTTTACATGATGACAAAGAAATTATGACTCATTAAATCACATCATTATATAACAAACAATACAATAATAAATTGGATTAATCGGAATCACTGACCATCAGAAATCGTCCATCCCTGTGTGTTCTCTATTATAAAATCAAACCTCATGTTTCAGCCGTTAAGGTGTGTTCATGTCCTAACCTGTTTGTTCAGACCCCCAGTGGTGCAGACGCTAGAGCATGAAGAAAGAAAATTTGCTTTTGTGTCAAGAAATATGCGACAGCATCAACAAAAGCTGCATGCCATCTTTCACAGTAACAACTTATCAATCCCCATATCAGATTTGAGCTTTTTCTCTATTTTGAAGAAACAAACTGAACAGACACGTTGCCTCTGGACTTTGACAGCCTGCAGGAGCTCCTGGCATAACGCGCTCAACATCATAAATCCAATACTTTTACCCTCATAAAGAGATCCAGTTCAAATAAGCCGACAGTAAAAGACATCAACATTTATATTCATATTATAGTTTATTTTCTTAAAATCAACATGTTAAAAATAGTGACCTGATTTAGTAAGCAGTCTAAACCCTAGGTTTAGTAAGCAGTCTTAACAAGCAGGATACAAGGATCTCAAATAATTGGTATAACCAAAAGTACATGGCCACCTCACCATCACATCCAAATCCTGATCCAACATAATGATGCCCCTTTGAGATCCACAAAGTCAGCTCCCGAAGGTCACAGTGTCTTAAAGTTAGACTGGAAGAACTCGAGCGTCCTGCACAGAGCCCTGACTGAACCAAACTCCACTGAACTATCTGCTTCGTGATGAACTGGAACTGGAGCCTCTTCAGCATCCCAACATCCCATCAGTACCCGAGCTCACTAACGCTCTCATAGCGGGAAGAATAAACTCATCAGAGCCGCACTTCAACATCTAGTAGAAAGCCTCTTAGCAGTGTATTATACTATAAAAGGTATGTTTATGGTTAAGTGTCTACAAACTTTTGGCCTTATTTATCTTGCAAAAGGTATGTCCATAATTTCACATTTCTATACGGATTTTTAGAAAGAGATTGGTATGCACAAAATTATCCTCCCACTTACTAGTTTATTTAAAAAGTCTTCTTTCACTCCACCGCACAGAGCGAGCACTTGTAAGCGCTGCTAATGACTTCTACCAGACCTCAGCGCAACCCGTGACATTCTTCTTTTTCTCAGCTCTCTTTATGCTAGATTTCTTGGCATAGCTCTTGCATGGCTTGAATGACATTTCTCTTTGAATTTTTAAAAATGTTTTTAAATAAATACTCTGTTGTACCAGTCACACAAGAAATACCTCAGAGTTCAGTTCTCAGTCCCTTTCTATTCATCATACAATATATCGCCTGTTCATGTTTTCAGAAGCAGAAAGGTATTCATAGCGCATTGCTGTTAACCACATACTGTACTTATTGAATCAGACACCTTTTTTAAACCAGCAGAAGAGAAATAATCGGTATAGATGTTGGTACAATACGGTCCGTCTTTGCGGCACTCGTTTCAGCTCAGCATATCACATCATATATACTGTAAGTTGCTAGTCAGATAAGTAGCCTAATTTATATAATTAAAAAAATGTTACCCATGTACAATTGGCGTTCGAGTCAATGTGGGACTTTTGATTGAGCAGAATAAAACAACAGTTTTGAGAGTAAAAATTTAACAGCGGTACCACAAATACAAATGTAATCCGTCCCGGAGATGCGTTCTTTAGGGTGAAAATTAGTAGTGAAACGTATTCTCCTATAGGAAATAATGTAAAGCCAGATAATCCGATCCAGGCACCCAAAAATATTACCAATATTACCAATTTACAACATTAAAATCATATTTTTGCATATAAAACCAATCAAAGCATTTAGAAAAGGCACGTAAATTAAGTAAAATCTGAAATAAATAGACATTAAACCTCACTTAAGCTCATTTCATGAGTCCTCTTTTCTTCTTGCTACGGCCCTTGCTAACATTCTTGGGACCCATGATGCTATGTCTTCACTAAATCGTGCACAAAATGCAAAAAAACATACATAAAAATGCTTCCACTGACACAAAAAAAATTTAAAGCGGCTCCCAGACATACGTGCAACTTAGCATTTGGGAAACTTGACTTGGTTTAGTTTGTTCCCTCCTATGCTGAAAATATGAGGTACCAAGGTACCACTGTATTTCTCTATATAATCTACACTAATGCACTTCCCCCAGGGTTTCACTAGTGCCATCAAGGTTAAAATTTCACTGTATCCATGATCAGACTGCCTCACTTATGAAACACTGGGCTCCCAGGAACTCCTTTAATAACCCATGTGATAATGGCCTGGAGCGAGGTCAGGCCTGAGCATCTCTTTACAAACACAAAAGTGGTCTCTAGATCAGGAACATGAAAAATAAACATCTCAGAATTGCAAAGAGGATTGAACTAGAAACTAAGCTGTGTCTTAAATCTGGGGGCGTATCCTTTGAAGGCTGCATTTGAAGTACGATTAGGGCTGTCCCATTTCGAATCTTTCTTCAAATGCGTCCGTCTTCCCCCCTGACAAACGAGGAATCCAGTGGGTGGATCCTGTGGTGCCCAACCTATTCCAAGATTCAATACAAGTCGGGGAAGAGACAACGGCAGACACAGGACATGTAAGTTCTGGGTTTCTGTAAAATGTATCACACGACAGTCTCTATCCAATCTAAGTCAGATTCAATCTATAAGACTGGTTTCTGGTCCTCAAATGTATGAAACGTAAAGATATCATTGAAAGAGTGAGTTCTGAACAATGTACAGACAAAACCTAGCTTTTATTTATAGAGATTATTATGCACATAAATGGACAGAGGTGAGCAATTTTATGAGTTTGTGAACGCTGCTTCGTTTCCAGACAGTTTATTACTTTCAAAGCCCAGTACAAACATTGGCACTGATTACCTGATTAACCAAAACTCAACTCAGTTATTTTTCTACTTAAGCCGCTTTTATTGGAAATTTCGTTTTATTCCAGGCAGCAAGGAACAGACTGCTCTATTCATTAAACTAACGAGAGAACAATGGCCTGTTCACCGCGGTCCAGGAGTGGGCCGGTGTTCTGGTGATCAGGACCTCTTGTGGTGTGCAGTGGAAATACAAAACTCATATAGCTGAGAATTTTACCTGGTTTATTTTAGTTAGCTTTTCAGAAACAGCTGCATGGCAAGTGTCTAGAACTAGAAGTGTGGGGTGAGTGGGAGGTTTAAATTGGGCTAGTTTGTTCATCAAATTGGAGCAGAGGTACAGTAGCTCAGTGGCTACAGTGTTGAACTACTGATTGGACGACACCCATGGTCAACACCTAGTTGCCACTGTGGGGCTCTTGAGCAAGGCTCTTAAACTTCAACTGCACTGATGTATAATGAGATAAAAATGTAAGTCGATCTGGATGAGGGTGTGTGCCAAATGCTGTTAATGTCAATAAATCTAGTTCAGTCAACCATCGTGGTGGAGCTGAAGCTGAGCCACTGTTGGAGTTATTTATTTATACATTCCAGAAAAAATAAACTTCCCTTACTGTATAAACCACACCCACAGCAGAGTTCATTCCAGATTCAGATATATACTGTAAATGTGAAGCACTAACCGGATAAAGATACAGACAGTGGCACTATGCAACACCTACTGTACAAGTCCTCGATTTAAAATAATGATTGAGATCAAAGGTTCAATGTTCTTCCATCCATACCAAAAAAAAAAAAAAAAGAAAACCCCTGACTGATACTTCTCATTCTCACAAGAACCAACACACTCTCCATTCACATGGCTGGCGTCACTGCTGAGCTTTCTTCCAGCCTTTGGAACGCTGGATTTATTTTTAAATAATAATTCCACCATCTCGCTCTGGCTTCATGCGAACACACCTACGAAAAGCACTTTTTTTTTTAGCTCAGAGAAATTGCCTGACTTTGACCTCCACTTAGTCTGAAAGATGGCAAAACCCTGCGGAATACTTACATAACCTTCGGTTTATATCGCTGTAATTTAGGGAAAAGCTGACAAAAACCTTTATTTAACTACAGATTAATTTATTATTATTATTATTATTATTATTATTATTATTATTATGTATAAACTGTTCCCTTGACTCTTTATGCACAAAATGTGGGATTCTAAAGCATGCTTTTCTTTTTTCTTTTAGAGTTATATCAATTTATATCTCAGTAAAGTCATGAATGTGAACCTTGATTTAACAGTTTTACATCATACAATTGGTGATTAATTGCTGCAGGTTTTATTCACTTATTTCACTTATTATTCACATATTATTTATTTAAATTGCAAACCAGTTTAATAAGATTTTATACTAGTCAAAGAAATGCACATAACTTTGCTAAAAAAAAAAATTTATAAAAGAGGTCTGGAAGCGTCCATGTCCCATTTTAACCCCATATTATCAGCCCTTTCACATCTGCAGTGTTGTGCAGCAAGGCATCGATCAGGCGCTGATGTTGGCACGTCCAGGATGCTCCAATGGATTGGGATTTTGTAACAACAACAAGCAGAATGATGAGAAGCAAAATGTTAAGCCATAAATGCCGTTACAGTCTTGCCCTGGTATCCTCTGTCCAGGTGCTGGTTTCAAACGGCGAGAGCGTTGGCGGTTGCACAATGTAATAAATAAATAAATAAAAGTATTTAAGTAATAAAGTATTTATTTATTCATTCATTCATTCATTAATGATGTCACTGCAGATACAGTCAGTGTTTATGAATGCACAGATGAGTCGTACAGAGTGACAGTGTAGTGACGTCTCTACATTTCTTCTGGTTTTAAAAGCATGAGATATACAGTAGTTTTGTGCGTGCTGATGTTCGTTCCATGTGAAGGAGAACAATGCGAAGGAGATTCATGATGAACTGATTGACGGAAAACTTCTTCCTCTTCCATCAGTTGAAGAAACAACTCAGTGGCAACGACGATGACGACGACGAGGTGATGACTGAGGTGGAGCTTCTTCCAAGACGTTCTCCACCAGCTCATCCACTGTTTGGAGAAGTGTGTCGCCTCGCTTCAGGTGGAGGAGATGTAGAGAAGATGTAAGAGGTGTAAGATCACCACCCACGTTTGTCTTCATTACATTATAATTTTTTTTTTAGCAGTAATAACAATTTTATGAAGGCTCTTCATAGATTAAAATTGGTGCAGTGTTACAGTGTTCATCCTGCTAATGCACCCACACACACACACACACACACACCTTGGTCAGACACTTTTGTTAACATGAGTACATAAAATGGCTTTGCATGGTCTAGTCAAAAAGTGCTCAGCCACCCTGGTAGCATGTAGCCACAGGCCTGCTGCAGGACGGCGGGGTTTGGGAAGCGGTTCCGGCGGGAGACTGAAAGATGTGTGCTTTGTGACTTGATCAGAGGTCTCGGCACGCGCCTGCACGCTCGCGGAGATGTCCGTCAGGGTTCCACTCCCCCTCTGGTTTAAGAGCGGACGGTTCTTTCTTTTGCTGATCCACTTCTTAATTCTGTACAAAACGTAAACAGCTTAGTAAACAAAATATAGTTATGGTATGTTTCCTGTAAGGACATGTTTATAGAAGTTGTCTCTAGTTTTTTCTTTTTTCAAATGCTTTACATTGAATTCAGTAACTGTAAGTTTTTGTGACGCCTTCAGGAACGAGGACTTTAGAATTTTGGTCGTTTCTCGGTAACACAACAAGCTGTGATTTCTTAAACATTCCCCGTTATTTATAGAAATTATAAATGGATAAAAAGTAAAAAAAAAAAAAGTGTGATCGACTAAGCATGTTTGATATTTATCCGTCATTTAGACCTTACTTCACCCACGGTTTAAAATCTGGGATCCTTCAGGTCCTCACAAAACCTGTTGGCTGCTCCAAGGTCATGATTAAAATTCAGAGACGTCCAGGGTTTAGCCGTCTACGCCCTCTGGAGCAGCGCCTCAGTATTCTGATCATGCTTTAAAATCTCTGAACACCTGGACATGCTGACATTTCAGCACGATCGATCAGGCGTTAGTCAGTCACATCTGGTGCCGTCGTCATTTTATTTGTCTTCAGTTGCTTTTTGTTTGTATGGTTTTATGGATGATTTCACTCGTTTCTTTTTAGATTTAATTTCTATTTTATTACAATGTTTTATGTCATCATTTTCTTCAAGGTGCAGCAACGAGATTAGTTTAATCCCTTGTTTATCCAGTAGCATTAAAACACAAACACGAGCAGAGAAACAGTTACAACACATCTGCTTTATTAGGTTTTATTTCTTCCATGGCAATTAAAACAATATCTTTTAGTTATTATTCAAATATTTTCACGTTGTAGTTCGTGTACACTTGTCTTAAAGTCTAATTAAACGTGTTTCACATCTGGTTCACATCTGCTTGTGTTTTTTATGCTAAATGAGAAGGAGGCAGTGAAGGCAGGAAGGGGTTCTAAATGAAAACTAAACATGGATAAAGTGAAGTATATGTGACATAATATAGGGAACCTTTATAAAATAACTATTACGTCGAGTAATGTTCGAATTAAATTACAGTAAAACCTTAGATTGCGAGTCACTTGGTCTGCGGGTGTTTTGCTTGATGAGCAAAAATTGATATACGAGTAGTACGCATGTGCTTTAACTGACGAGCGTCACATGGTCACAACTGAGCCAATGGTTCTGTGGAACGATGTTCATTCATTCATTTTCTATACCGCTTAATCCTGTGTTCAGGGTCGCGGGGGACCTGGAGCCTATCCCAGGAGACTTCGGGCACTAGGTGGGGTACACCCTGGACAGCGTGCCAATCCATCGCAGTGCACACACACATACACACACTCACACACCCAATCACACACTACGGGCAATTTAGGAACGCCAATTAGCCTAACCTGCATATCTTTGGACTGTGGGAGGAAACCGGAGTACCCGGAGGAAACCCACCAAGCACGGGGAGAACATGCAAACTCCATGCACACAGAGACGGGAATCGAGCCTGGTGGAACGATGTATCTGAGTTTATTTCTTATGAGAGAAATCCACTTTGATATACGAGTGTTTTGTAGTAATGGGTCATTCATGAACGATTCGTTCATTTTGAACGAATCTTTAACATGACTCAGATGAACGAGTAATCTCAGAGAGTCTACTGGGCGCGCATGCGCAAATCATCACAAACCCTCTGTAGGTTATGTACAGGAGTCGTTACCCTTGTGTCTTCGTTCTTTTGTCACGTGACTCCCATAGCCGGTATGCAGTGCAATAGATTCAAAAGAACAAATGAATCGGACTAGAAGATATGTGAGGTGAGCGGCTCATTCTGTTTACCATAATTTGTTATAATATTTTCATTACTGGAACTTTAGCCAAAATTTGTGTATGTAGACATGTTGAGGGTCTGTTTATTGAAAATGTAACATTTTATTTTATTTCTGATTAAAAGAACAAAATGAACTAAATGATTCAAAAAAAGATCCATTCATTTTGATGCACGAGATTCAAAGAACCGAGTCACTAAAATGATGCAAACTTCCCATCACTAGTGTTTTGATACACAAGCACGCTTGCGGAATGAATTATACTATCAATCCAAGGTTCCGCTATACAGTATATTGAAATGGTATGTTTTACTTAAGTGGAAAATCTTCTTTTATGTTAAATACTTTATTTGTTTGTTTGTTATTATTTTCCTGTGTGATTCTTTTCCGCAAATCTTTTGTCTATTTTTTATGCATTTTTAAATCAATGCATTAATGTTTTTCAATATATTTGTTCCATTTTTTGTACAAACCGGATTCCAAAAAAGTTGGGACACTAAACAAATTGTGAATAAAAACTGAATGCAATTATGTGGAGATGGCAAATGTCAATATTTTATTCAGAATAGAACATAAATCACGGAACAAAAGTTTAAACTGAGAAAATTTATAATTTTAAGGGAAAAATATGGTGAATCAAAATGTCATGGTGTCAACAAATCCCAAAAAATTTGGGACAAGGCCATTTTCACCACTGTGTGGCGTCTCCCCTTCTTCTTACAACACTCAACAGACGTCTGGGGACCGAGGAGACCAGTTTCTCAAGTTTAGAAATAGGAATGCTCTCCCATTCTTGTCTAATACAGGCCTCTAACTGTTCAATCGTCTTGGGCCTTCTTTGTCGCACCTTCCTCTTTATGATGCACCAAATGTTCTCTATAGGGGAAAGATCTGGACTGCAGACTGGCCATTTCAGTACCCGGATCCTTCTCCTACGCAGCCATGATGTTGTGATTGATGCAGAATGTGGTCTGGCATTATCTTGTTGAAAAATGCAGGGTCGTCCCTGAAAGAGATGACGTCTGGATGGGAGCATATGATGTTCTAGAACCTGAATATATTGTTCTGCATTGATGGTGCCTTTCCAGACATGCAAGCTGCCCATGCCACACGCACTCATGCAACCCCATACCATCAGAGATGCAGGCTTCTGAACTGAGCGTTGATAAGAACTCGGGTTGTCCTTGTCCTCTTTGGTCCGGATGACATGGCGTCCCACATTTCCAACAAGAACTTTGAATCATGACTCGTCTGACCACAGAACAGTCTTCCATTTTGCCACACTCCATTTTAAATGATCCCTGGCCCAATGAAAACGCCTGTGCTTGTGGATCTTGCTTAGAAATGGCTTCTTCTTTGCACTGTAGAGTTTCAGCTGGCGACGGCGGATGGCACGGTGGATTGTGTTCACTGACGATGGTTTCTGGAAGTATTCCTGAGCCCATTCTGTGATTTCCTTTACAGTAGCATTCCTGTTTGTGGTGCAGTGTCGTTTAAGGGCCCGGAGATCACGGGCATCCAGTATGGTTTTACGCCCTTGACCCTTACGCACAGAGATTGTTCCAGATTCTCTGAAAGTCTTTGCAATTTTTCGCTGGGTAACACCTTTCTGATATTGCTCCACTATCTTTCTGCGCAACATTGTGGGAATTGGTGATCCTCTACCCATCTTGGCTTCTGAGAGACACTGCCACTCTGAGAAGCTCTTTTTATACCCAATCATGTTGCCAATTAACCTAATTACTGTTAATTGGTCTTCCAGCTCTTCGTTATGCTCAAATGTACTTTTTCCAGCCTCTTATTGCTACTTGTCCCAACTTTTTTGGGATTTGTTGACACCGTGAAATTTGGAATCAACATATTTTTCTTTTAAAATGATACATTTTCTCAGATTAAACTTTTGATCTGTCATCTATGTTCTATTCTGAATAAAATATTGACATTTGCCATCTCCACATCATTGCATTCAGTTTTTATTCACAATTTGTTTAGTGTTCCAACTTTTTTGTAATTCGGTTTGTAGTTTATTTCCAATATTATTTTTCACACTTTTTTGTTGTGTGTCCGTCTGTTTTTCCTATGAGATATGTCATTATTGTTTGCTACTGATTTACTTTAGAATGCTTTATTATTATTATTATTATTATTTTAATCAGTGACTATGTTCACAATTTCAGGTACACCCAACAATTTTTTTTCCGTTGATGTCTTCTGAACCGAAGGCAAACTTCCTGAAGATTCTGAGATCTTTCCTATTAGAGATCAGAGTCAGGAATATGTGTATACTACTTTGCATTGATATCAATAAGACATATCAATACCCATTAAAAAAAAAGAAAATCAGAAATAAAGAAAACCACTGACGAGACTTTGTAATGAATCAAAGCGATAAATACACAGCTGGAGTGTAGAACGACTTTCAGGAAACACAATAACTAGACATGGGTGAGATCGAGATTCAAATGTAAATAAAATGCATTTATTGGGGGTGAATGAACCACTTCAGGATGTGCTGTTGTTGGAAATTAATCAGTTTCAGGATCGTACCTGTGACTCGACTTCATAACATCCTGTTGTGGTTTTTTCCCCCCTATAACAGCACAAGCTTTTTCTTTTCCGTTTGTTGTCTTGTGTTGTTATGAACTCATTGGTGTGTAACAGTAGGCAGCAGACACTGTGTAACTGAATTCATCATGTGTATCCTGTTTTATTCCCCAGTATTCAAGTTTACACATGTTGAAAAGCAGGAGAAGGCTGAAACGTGACTCATCACACATTACTGCTTTGGTCTCTTTAGAAGGAAGGTCACTATGTGACTCCTGCACCTGAATGGTGTTTTATAAATGCGATCAGACGAGCTCAATGCAACAAATCAACCACATGTAAGGCTGTTATTTTACAGTAGTCATAGTCAGGAGGGGTTGCCATGGCGATTGTGTTCATTTATATGAACAAAAAGCTTATGCATCACACCTTTGTAATTGAAATGTTTACACTTTAAATCATCTCACCACACATCCACATGTCACCAGGAAGTAACAGATTCCATGTTGTGCTGTTATTGGAGAGCAATCAACAACAAGGAGGTGTGAAATGAACTGAAATGAGTCACTGCTAGCGCTCCAATGGTAATAATGGTAATCCATTCGGTTCCTATTCGCCCCCAAAATGTTTTTTTTTTCTTCTCCTAGCTGGTTTAAAAGCTGCCAACAAACACTCACTTACATCGTCTATTCCGCTTTATCCTGTGTACAGGGTTGCGAAGGGCCTGGAACCTATCCCAGGAGACATAGGGCACGAGGCCTGGTACGACCTGGTCCATCACAGGGTACACACACACACACACTCATTCACTCAACTATGGGCAATTTGGGAGCACCAGTTAGCGTAAACTGCATGTCTTTGGACTATGGGAGGAAACCGGAGTACCCACCGGAGGAAACCCACCAAGCAACTGGAGAACATGCAAACTCCATGCACATAGATCCCAAGGCAAGAATCGAACCCAGACCCAGAAGGGGTAAGGGAACTGTGCTATCCACTAAGCCACCTGCCAACAAACACAAAACAAAAAAAGGACAAGGTACAGACTGTTAATTTGGGAAAAAATGTTTCACATGCCTTTATACTTTATCAGCTATGGCTGTGTAGGTTAGAGAACGGCATGTGCTGTGGACACACTGAGATTTCGGAGGAGACAGTCGGCGCTAATGACGTCACATTCTAAACAGCAGCCCACTTCTGTGTAATGGTACGGCTGGATTGCACATTTGATTCAAACCATGCCTGATCATGAAAAGGTCGTCTCACGCATGGCACGCTGATCTGTGTCCGGGCACAAATATACCGAAATTTGGCGTCAAGTGTACTTAGAGATGTCTGAGAAAAAGTTCTCATGTACGTTATACCAGTGATAAACAGCAGCTCCTTCACCAGCCTTCATCTGTCCTTAAATTAATAAGACATAGAAGATGCTGAAATGCTTAATTTACAAGTCAGGTTTTGGGAAGCGAAGGCGAAGGCAAGTGCAGATTAGGTTTATTAAGAAAAGTACAGACAAAGCACTCGAAAATGAAAATGCAAGACCCATATGAATGGACTGTGGATCTATCAGACGATTGTGGTACCACAGCGCACACAAGTCCACCAGAATGCCAGACGGACGGTGCTGTTCAAGACGTCCTATTTATACTAGTGCTGATTGACCAAATCGTGACTCAGGTGCAACCGTCACCGTTATGTGATTCTTTAAGGAGCAGTGGCTGATGGGAACCGTAGTCATGCACTGCCCTCATGCAAGCATTAAAGAAAGACCCTTAACACACAGCTCCTGACATGCAAAACACATACAGACACTGCAGGTTAGGGTACTTACAGTAAGCTGTCAAGCGTTTTTGAGTGCAATGTCCTTGGTTTAACTGGCAAAAGATCCAACATCCTGGAGCCAAAGTGGGAGTGAAGTCTACTGGAAAGTCAAGTTCTTTGCAGAGCCTGAATGAGGATCGACATTCTCCACAAAGCAAAATAGGGGCAGTACGTAATAGGGCTGTCAACATTCTTTTAAACACAAATTCATCATATGACCAAGTTTGACCCTAATGGAGTCCCATAATTGCAGCATGGTTACCCGGCTGTGTGTGATAATGGTATGTTTAACACGGATAATAAGACGACAGAGGAAAATAAAACCAAAGTTGTGTCCTCAAGCTATTTTCAGGAGGAACTATTGGATGTAAGATGTGGGAGCGGTGGCTCAGACGGCTAAGGCCCTAGGTTGTTGTTTTTTGAATCTGAAGATCTGGGTTCAACCTGGCTGTTGGTGGGTTGCCACATCCTCCTACAGCCCAGCCGATGCATCCAGTGCTGGTACCATTCGAGAGATTAATTTACCACTCGTTAAATATTAAGTTTATTAAGCCTTTATTTTTCACATATACATTACAGCACAGTGAAATTCCTTCTTCACATATCCCAGTGTAACGGGGGTCAGAGCACAGGGCCAGCCATGATACAGCGCCCCCTGGAGAAGATAGGGTTAAGGGCCTTGTTCAAGGGCCCAACAGTGGCAACCTGATGTGCCAATCTTCCGATCAGTAACTCAGTGCCTTAGCCCTCTGAGTCACCACTGCCCAGTTGTTTCTTCTAACCAGTCTTTATTCCAACATTGCATGTTTCTGATACAAGTTAATCTGAGTATTTAAAAGTTGTGATTAATTGTGATTAATCAGAGACTATGAGTGTGATTAAGAAGATTAAATCTTTTAATTGATTGACAGCAGTAGTACATATGCAACACAAATAAGGTAGAAGGAGGGATGCTTTCAGTCTAGCAAGGAAGCAGACTGATGTCCTCAGTACAGTAGGAAGGTGGAGCAAAAGAGTAATGACATCAGCAATGGAGTAATGACATCAAAGGTGGAGTAAATCAAAGGTGGAGCAGGGAGATAAAGTGACAGATGTCGTCCTATTACTGCATTGTTCTGACCATACTAAGAGCTTCACCCCCTGACACTGGAGACACTGGAGACTCCTTCCAGTAATAATACAAGAATGTCTGGTCTACCATATCAGGGATTCCACACGCTTTTAATCTCATCGTGGAAGTTGATCTTCCGTGAACAAACTGCTGTTATCGTATAAATAGCGCAAAACAAAATCTGCATTATTGTCAGAGCTTCCTGGTCCAGAAAATAAATCAACACCTTCTGTCCAATCAAAATAGAGAATCCAACATCTCCATGGTGTTTGATAAACAAACTGGCTCCTGTATGGAATTCAAAGTTACACCTCCAGTTTGCCTGGTGAGACGGATTTAATCAGGGAGTGTAATTACTTCTGGAAGCTCTCTGATATTTACTTAGAGAGAGAAGACGAATTCAGCTCGCTTTTAAATACCTGATTTATAACTTCAATTAATCTGGAGTTTCACAGTTTCAAGCGTGACCTTTAGGATATTTCAAACTGTGACAAATGGGGTCATTAGAGAGAGCGCTGTCTTAAACATGGCATGTTGACCGGCAGAAAGTCGACGTTCTTCTCACCTCCATGAAGGTCCATCTGTGAGGAACAGATCAGCATCGAGGGTTCATCCCGAGGGTGTGAGACGGACACGCCCTGCTCTAACGTGTGTGTGTGTGGTGTGTGTGTGTGTGTGTGCATGTGATAGAGAGAGATTAAAGGAAAAGTGTTCAGAAGTCTTTATTAGTTGCTGACTAAAGCCCTATTCGCATGGGATTAGTATCATCTGGGGACCTCGTGTGATTTAGAAACTGCACAGAAAACAAAAACCTTGAAAAATTTATATACGACTCCACAAAGTGCTGGACAAATCGCAGACATGCTGATTCACACATTATCATAGACGTCTGTGTTCAGTGAAACACGGTGGGTCATTTTTACTGTACAGATTACAGACATGGCCGATTCACACAGGATTAAGATCACAGACAACCTCCGCAATTATTACAAATGACTAGAGGTCACCAGGTAACACTAATCCCATCCGAATAGGGCTTAAGTCCGGGACCAGGGCTAGCTCAGCATAAGTTCTATAAACGTGCACGAGAGGATGAGGAAGTTTTCAAAGTGATCACACACACACACGCATGCGCACACACGCACACACACATACACCCACACATGCCTTTTTTTTAAACACTTTACATCTGCACTGTTCACACCTCTAGTGGCTGTCTTTGAATTTGTTGCTGATTTTCATGGTTATTAAAGTTTCTCTTTTTATGTGTTTTTTTTTTCCACAAATGGCTATTTTTACTATAATTTTTTTAGGATTGATTTAAAACATTTTTTATTTAATGTGATTTTCCCACATTATTAATTTATTTTTATCATTATTATTATTATTATTACTACTCATTATTACTCATTATTGCTACTTCCCATATACAGTGGAACCTCGGATTACGAGTAACGCGGTTTACGAGTGTTCCGCACGACGAGCAAAGATTTTTAATAAATTTTGACTTGAAAAACGAGCATTATCTTGGTTTACGAGCACAGAGTATCATGTATCACGCATGCGCTTCTTGCTTTGACGCCAAACGTCACGTGATCACAACTAAGCCAACGGTTTTTCTCTCTCTTGCCGGTGTCTAATTGTAGGTAACCGTCTCCCCCGCTGGGTCTTAGTACTCGTCTCTTACTGGTATAATCAACATCCGTGCACGCCTGTACTGTTTACTATAACACTGTGACCACGTGTGTGTGTGTAAAACATATTTTACTTTGTGTTCGGAAGTGCATGTGTACAGCGCGTGTACTGTTTCTTATAACACATGTGTGTGCGCACGAGTAAAGCAAAATAAATTCTCAATACGGAGGTTAAAAATAAATTTTTTTCCTCATTGCGGTGTGTGTGCGTGTGTCTGTGCGCGAGCGTAATTTGACACTGTGCCGGCTGTGAGCGCGCAGACCTCTTCAGAAACAAACACACACACACGCGCGCGAGAGACACACACAAGAAACTCGGCTCTGTCACAAATCTTTTTGAGGTAAGGTGCTGGTTGATTTGTTTGTTTGTTTTACTTTACAGCAGTGATTCTGTTAGTTTATGCTCACGCGAGTGTCATTAGCGATGTTTATTGCTAATTTCAGAGAAAACAGTGTAACGGGAGAGATGTTGATCTATGACCGCTGTTTACGGAAGTGTAGTCCAGTGCGGGAGATGCATTGTGGGTAATGCAGTCCGGTGTGTGTGAACGCAAATGCGAGATGTAAGCTGGATCTAGAGCCTGAGTTTTGTTCTTCAGTAGTTTTTTAGTTGGACTTAAGTGCAGGATCCACCCGAAAGTTTGTACTATAGCCTGACAATGCAGAAAATAAAAGAACGGACATCGAGCAGGTTGTCCATCTCAACATTACACCAGCATGAATTAACGGGCCGTTACACTGTTGCAACATTAAAATAAAGAGGAGAAGCTTAAATAGTTTAGGAGAGAACAACAGTCTTTCCGTTAATGTGTGTTTGTGCTTAATTCAGACGAGAGGAGAAAGATTTACTGTGTAAGATGAGAAGGAGGAGACAGGAGGGGCTGAAAGGAAGAGTCTCCACTTACTTTAGCCTCACACACACACACACACACACACACACACACACGCACACACACGCACAAACAGGAAACACTTATCTGTCAGGATTTATTTTTTACTTTTTTGAAAGGTAAACTGAAGGTTAATTTGTTTTATTTTTACTTTATATTTTGTGTTATTTTATTATTTTTATGTATTTATTTTTGGGGCTGTGGAACGAATAATTTAAGTTTCCATTATTTCTTATGGGAAAATTAAATTTGCTTTACGAGTGTTTTGGAATACGAGCCCACTTCCCGAACGAATTATGCTCGTAATCCGAGGTTCCACTGTATTAGAATTTTCACATATTATACTTTCAGTACTTTTTTTGCACATTATTATTTCACATTTATTTTTATTTGTTTGTTTATTTGTTAATTTTTTAAGATCTATTTTCCCATGCAGGCAATTTAAATAAAAATAATAAAAAAAAAAATATTGATTGGTACAATAAATCTTTTCTCATGCTCTTATTCTCATTTTTCTTCCAATATATTTTAACATTATTTTTTAGTCTGTGTCACTTTTATATTTTATACACAGAGTCGGACAAAAAAAAGTAAAAGTATACACACATACACAGGAAAAGAAAAACTTTAATTTCATAAAAATAAAAATATTTTAATAATAAATTTACAATCACCATAAGGTGATGACATTAAGTAAAGTTTGAAGTTACCTTTGATGTGTGTGGAGTCTGCATGTTCTCCACGCGCTTGGTGGGTTTCCTCCAGGTACTCCGGTTTCCTCCCAAAGTCCAAAGACATGCATTTAGGCTAATTTGCGTTCCCAAATTGCCCTGAATGTGTGAATACGTGTGTGTGTGTGTGTCCTCTGTGATGAATTGGGACCCCACATCCAGGGTGTACCCATACTGTAAGTCTCCTCGGGTCGTTAACCCTAGGCTCCAGACCCACCGCGACCCTGAATACAGTCGTTTTCATTCATAAAGATTTCACTCAGTCGAGACTAAATAAAGGTTCGTGACCTTTATCTAAAGTAGAAACAACACATACAATACTAATGATGATGTTGTTATATACAGTGAGGCAAACAGCCGTACCTCAGACGAGATTATTTACATAAGTATTATTTACTTATGTATCTTATCTCGATACATAAGACTTCATCCTACGCATCTATAATAAGCCATAAACTCATACGGAGAGCTACAGTGGATACTTGAGAGACACACAGACAATATCAGGTTCTTTTTCACAACACTTTCCTTTTTTCTTTTTCTTTTTTTTTTTTTTGCAGTGTAGAAATATTGAGCCTCTGGAAAACACTCACTGAAAGCAGCTCGACTATCTTCAGCGTAGCATCCATCATCATATTTATTACGTACAGATGAAAAGGAAATTTTAATATGATCACAGCCCTTCCACCTTGGTTGCGGGACGTACCCCGGAGGGGTTCTTTCTTTTTTATTCCATGAAAATAGACAATGTTCCAGTGAATGGAAGTCTGACCTTCACATGCCATGCCGGAATTTAATTTTACATCTCATTTAAAGCTGGCTATCAGTTTTTCCCCCCCTGCAGTTACCACTGCTGAGGACTGAGATTCTTCAAAGCAGGGTGTAATCCGTCTGACCCGTCTTATTCAGAGAACACCGACCACACGCTGCGCTGTAACAGCCGCTTCTGTTATAGCAGAGTTCAGAGCAGCGACGACTAACAATCCTCTGTAAACATGCCATACTGAAATAGATGACCATAAAAACCTTTTGTTTTGTAATCCAGTTTATAATTCTCATTTTACTGAGAATTTAACACATTTCATCAGTACACAGTAAAAAGTGACAGGCAGCTTTTCCACGATCTAATGTCTCAGGAGAGATCCTAACCATGTACACACATACAGTACACTCATTCACACACTACAGGCAATTTTAGAACACCAATTAACCTGATCTGCATGCATCTGATTGTGGGAGGAAACCGGAGTACCTGGAAGGAACCCACCAAGCACGGGGAGACCCCGAGGTGGGACTCGAACCCTCGAGCAAAAGCTTCATCACGTGATACTGAAAAAACTGGAATTTAATTAGTAATGCTAAAAAGGTGGAAGTGATAAGAGAGTGTCATGTGACTTGCTCAGGGTTTATTTACAGTATGTTCTCACATACATTTTCTCTCTCTTGAACTCTTACAGCTTCCCTTTTTTCAACAAATAATCATCGAGTCGTTATCTCGTCTGTCCCGAAGATGAGGGAGAAGTCACGCCGCAGACTCCTTCCGTAAATGATAAATAAATCTAAATATAAAATATAAAACATCTACCGACTTTATGAAAGAGGTTGTAACTCAGAGGTTACACTCGCTTTTAATCTGTTTACAGGAAGCATCCGCTGTACAAGTGACCGTGAACGTGTTGCTATGGAAACGATAAGGTATTAGAATGAGTGTGTTAATTGCCCACAGTATAAAGCTGAGAGAGAAAATCAGTCAACAGAATTTCACAGTGATATAACTGATCATGTTTATCGCTTCATTAAAAAAAAAAAAAAAAAAAAAATATATATATATATATATATATATATATATATATATATATATATATATATATATATATATATTCAAATATACAGTACAATGTGAAATTGTTTAGGAATTAGAATAGGCTCCAGTGTGGAAAGCAGATGGGGGTGTAAACTTTTGTACTTATTTGGTTTTCTCTTCTTCAGCACATTTAAAGCACAACGTCCTTATGGTCTGTCCCCTGTTGAACCTGAAAGACTTTAACATTTTAATCAAAATCTGCAGATTGTTTTCAGGAAATGAGATCAACACGGCTGGACAGGATTATTGTAAAGACCCACAGCACTACAGAAAAGGCTTTATATTTTATTTCAGAAGGTACAGTATATATTTATTGTATATTGTTTTGCTGTATATATCATGGAGCTCATTACAGCAGGAAGCAGCAGGAGAGCACCCGAGGATCTGAGGTCTGCTGTGAGGAGTCCAGCGATGTCAGGCTCTTCCGGAGTCACAGGTATGAGGGCATAAATAAACGCAGTGAGGGAATGGAAGCAGCGGAATTGGCTAGATTGTGATATTCCGAGGAGGATAATGAGAAGTGATGGGGAAGAGCAGACAGTGCGGATAAAACGCCTCCAGGCATGCTGAACGCTGTTTAAAAGCTGGACACTTTTTTTTTTTATCGTGCCTACCTCACTTTCAGGAGGACGATCTACCCACAGGGCATTATTTTTTCCCTCTATATTTTCATCACACACACACACACACACACACACACACACACACACACACACACACACACACACACACACACACACAGACACAACCCTTGCTTTCCTGTTCTCAGTAATTTCAGGACAACTATGTTTTACCCTCCAGCATTTATAGTTGTTTAGACAGCAGCACTCAGGAGTTCAGGATTCTGATTGGTTAAAAGGTGATTCCTTATCGTTTTATAGCAACATGCACAGTGGATCTTCCGCATAATCCGAAAACAAAGTAGAAATATGAAAGATTTATTTAACAATAGTGTAAGTACTTACTGTTGACTGTTAAAGAGTTTGTAGAAATAGTTAAAAGGTTAAAGCCAAAAATACTCTACTGATCTTTAATGTAATCAGTGATATTATTATTATTATTATTATTATTATTATTTGAGGTTGAAGTCCACGTACATGTCTGTCTGTCTTTCTGTACAGCAGAAATCTCTGTCTAACTATTAATACAAAGAAATCACATTCTGTGAAGTTGAGTACCTCATGCCTTGTTTACACTAAGTTGTCCTTCTTTCATCATCACACAAATACACTCCCTGTTCGGTAATCGGAGAGAGAATCACAGATGAGAAATGGAAAAAGTCGATCAGATAGTAGATGGTTTGTTATCAATACCATGGTTTCGGGACAGATGAGACAACCTGGCTTTAAAGTTCCAGCAGGAAAAATAAACATGCATTGATCCGTCCAATCATCTTTAAAGGTTCCGTTTTCATAGTCTACTTGCCATTTTTAGGGGTAAGCCATGCTTCATCATGCTTCTGTTTGTGTTTTGTGAGGATTTGGGCACTTTGTAGATGCGTTATGGTTGATTTAAAAAATATTTATGGTATTTACACGTTGATTGGCTCTGATGTGTATAGCCACGCCCACCTTGTGGGAAAAAGCTCTATATTTGTCCAAAAAAAGTGCTGAAATCTGTGACGTAATTTGGCACATAACTGCTCCTAAAATTTATGGCCCAGATTTAACTTTGGGGAAAAAAGAATTTTTTTATATTTTGTCTGTGGAAGGATTCTCCAGTGTCAATGTTTTGACAACAGGATAAGTGCATTGGTGTAGCAGGGCAGTGTTTACTATAGAAATATAGGGAGTTTTTAGTCTCATAACTGTGTTCTGTTATTCTGTGAAATAAAAAGTCCCTGTTTGACTTGAACACCACTCATACAACAGAAACTACATTCCGTGTTGTCCTTACCCCCCACCCCCCATCCCCCCACCCCGCCTTCTTATTGATTGAATTATTAATTTAATAATACTTTTTTTTATAAAGTTGAAGAATGCATGAAGGACATTAGAGACTGTTTAATCCTGACACGCCAGAAGTACTTGCTTTAGGACCACATGCAGCTAGAATTAAGCTTTCTGATCACTCTGGATGGCCTTACTTTATTACGTATGTGCAGCAGTAAAAGACCTCGGTGTGATTATTACATTTACATTTAGGCATTTGGCAGACGCTCTTATCCAGAGCGACTTACATTTTTATCTCCGTACACATCTGAGCAGTTTTAGGGTTAAGGGCCTTGCTCAAGGGACCAACAGTGGCAACTTGGTGGTTGTGGGGTTTGAACCTGGGATCTTCCGAACCGTAGTCCAATGCACATTATTGATTCCAGCTTTTCATTTGAAGCTCATGTAGATAATATCACCAGGATAGCATTCTTTCACCTCAGAAATATTGCCAAGATAAGAAATATATTGTCGCTAAACGATGCAGAAAAACTAGTTCATGCTTTTATCACTTCTAGGTTGGACTATTGTAATGCCTTACTGTCAGGTTGTTCAGTTAGGTGCATAAAAAAGCTCCAGCTAGTCCAGAATGCAGCAGCGAGAGTCCTCACTAGAACCAGAAGATATGAGCACATCACCCCTATCCTATCTTCACTGCATTGGCTCCCTGTGAAATTTCACATTGATTTTAAAATACTACTCTTGACATATAAGGCATTAAATGGTCTCGCGCCGCAGTATCTGAGCGAACTGCTAGTGTCTTACAATCCGCCACGCCTACTTCGAACAAAGGATGCAGTCTGCTTATCAGTACCGCGTATTATGAAAACTACAGCTGGGGGCAGAGCTTTTTCTTACAAAGCCCCAAAATTATGGAATAGTCTTCCAAATAGTGTTCGGGACTCAGACACAGTCTCAGTGTTTAAGTCTAGGCTAAAAACCTATTTATTTAGCCAAGCATTTTTATAAATAGATTTGCCATAAGGTAAAGGAGCAGATCTGGGGGACTCATGGACGTAGAGTATTATGGTGAACTGGTATGTTTATATGCTGTCTTCCTCACTCTCATTGATCACTCACTTTGTTGATGGTGGAGTGACTGGTTGCTTTACTGGTTGCTTTATTTACATTTAAAATAAATGTTTAGATATAGAGATTCATTGCATGTGCAAACAAAACAATTGAGGAAAACCTGCTTTTTGTTCTTTGTTGTTTTTCTGTATTGGCTCAGGGCTTAAACAAGACAATTGGATTTCCCACTCACGTGACCTCATATAGGAAGACCATAAAACCAAAACCATAAAACCATTAAACCATATTGTATTATTTCAGTTGTCAGAGCTTCACAGAGAGTGTGTGTGTTAATCCTATAGCTGCAATATTCTTCAGATAATTAATTTTTATACCTCAAACTGCCTTAATTTCACTCCTTCTCTAAACATGCCATTTCAGTGTCTATGTAAATAAGCTACTCCTGTGCCACGCCCTGTCTTATATGAGGTCACATTAGTGGGGGGATTTCTAATTAATACAAAATGGAAAAATGTTTTTTACTCCTGCCTGATTTTGTTTGCTTGTTTGTTTTTTTTTGTTGCTTTTCATGATGATTTGTTGGTGCTACCTTTCAAATAAAATCTGGACTCCGCTCCATCACATCATCCTGTCGTTGATTGGTTTCCAGTAACAGCATGACCCTGAGTGTTTCATTCCTTACTTCACAAAGCTGGCCTTGTTTGTGCATGTTGCTTTTCTTCATTTGTGACCCTCGACTCGGGTTTTATTGGTCTGCTTTTCTTTTCCAAGTACAGAACATTGGCTAAAGGACAGAAGAAAGCGTAATGTATGAAAAAAAATATGAAAGCGAGGAAATGCACTGGTGCTCAAACTGCATGCAGTGAAAGATTTGATTAATGAGGCGTCAGCCTCCGGTGCCTGCAATTCCTTTTTAAACATTAAAGCTCTCTGGTGCTGTTTCGCCGTTATATCTCTTAATTAATTAACTCTTGAATTTTAAGTGTTTGGATAATTTCTCAACAAGAAAACATGGAGAAACATGTGTTAACCTATTTATAAAAGGTTACAGTCTCACCTTTTTAAGGTTTCTTTGGCTGCCTTGTTGAGTTTGAGTTTTAGATTACAATTATCATATATGCAAAATGTAGTTAACTAACATGAAATAATCCAAATGTTAATAGGATGATTGTGTAACATACAGTGGATAAGAAAAATTAGTTTCAAACAAATAATGATTACTGTAGACTTTTAAGGAGTCTTAGAGCTCAGAAAATGTGTGCGTATGTGATTGTGTGTGTGTGTGTGTGTGTGTGTGTGTGTATTAATGCTCCAGCTGAAAATGCCTATTTTTATACCTCAAACCCTATTCACTCCTCCTCAAAACATGCCATTTCAGTATTTATGTAAATGATTAACTCCTGAGCCACGCCCACTAGAGAAAAGCAGATTTGAGCAACAAGTCAAGGAAGGGACTGAATGGGCTAATAAGAAAAAGGAGAAGGTTACAGAAATAAAAATTTTATTTGTCACATGCAAAATCATACACTGTATGAAATGCTGAAATATTTATACAACCATCCATAATACAAAAATAGTATTACACTACAAATTAAAATGTTATGCTAGAAAGCACAATTGTAGAATGAAATATGAAATACAATTTTATACTGGCCCTCCGATGGATTGGCACCCTTTCCAGGGTGTACCCCGCCTAATGCCCGAAGTCTCCTGGGATAGGCTCCAGGTCCCCCGCGACCCTGAACACAGGATTAAGCGGTATAGAAAATGAATGAATGAATGAATGAATTTAAACTGGAAAAAGTCAAATGTAAGTAGAACAGAATAAATTGTTGTTTAAGTAGACTGAGTTGGGTAGAAATGCTATTGTAAGAGAAACACGGACAAAGTTTGCTGTGAAACAGAATTAGCCCATGTTTTATTTCTATATCACATGCATATTAATAAATTTAGCACCAGTAAGACACACATTGCCAGCATTACGGCTTGATTGATTGAAAATCGCTTTTATGCAGATGTCTTTCTCTTAAATTTCCCAGCCGAGGCTTCGTCCTTGGCGAGTCCTGAAGCAATGACAATTCCTCAGATTCCTGAAGTAAAAGAAGAGAGAGATGGGAGCAGCAGTGGGTGGTAAAGCACATTCACTAAACCAATTTAAGTTAGTGCGCTGTAGAAAAATGTCTCCATTCTTTTCCAGCCCGGCTGTGCGTAAGGAAGACAAAGTCTCCTTTCAGTTTGATTATTCATGTGTGCAAATGGTCTTATTTCTGTTCCTCGCAATCAGACATCCTCTCATTCCACCGGCGCATACCATCAGTTGAGCAAATACGATGAAATAGCCTGGGTGATTCAGAAGGACAGACCGGAAATAATTTAATTCCTGCTGAATTGTCTAATGACAACTGTAGTACAGGATTCGTGGAATTTCTAAAAAAAATATTATTATTAATAAAAAGCATGGTTAAGTCTGGATTTACAGCTGACCTTAAATTTTTTTAAACATTTTTGTAGCGTTGTTGCAAATTTAAAAAAAAATTTGTGGGTGAAACTATATTGCATGAGAGTAGAAGATGTAAGGAATGAGGAAAATAACAATTAAACACAGAATTCCTCGACTAACCAAGCAGGATGAAGTATTCCACAGAGCTGGGTAATACAGTATCTGTGATTAATGATATAGTTGAGCTTTACTTCCCTAATTCCTGATAATTCCAGGTTTAATCTAGATTATATTATCCCATGGGACATACTCTATGTAGCTACACGCTTGTATCAGTTTAATCTTTAAAGCCCCGGATCTCATTCTCATAATGAGTTAGCTAAAGCTCCTGTAATGGATTTACTCCTGACTGCAAAAGAAAAAATATGTAAGATTCCCACCATTCTCCTGTAGATGATCCGATGTAGGACTTTATTTGTTAGTGATGTTAATCATACCAAAAGAACCAATAAGAATGATCAATGGACCAGCTGATAGGGTGGAGCTACAGGACCCAGCCACCGGGAAACAGCTGGGCCCTCAATAGGGAGCTCATCGTCAACTTCAGAAAAGATTACTTTAATCTTGATTATAGAACAGTTAACTCCGACTGAGCAATCTAATTGGATGAGAGGCATTACCAGAGTAGGTCTGTATGGTTCGCAGTACTGCGGAGAGAGCAGCTGCCTGCCAAAACCCACTTGTATGTGGAACAAGAGATTGTACACCCTAAGAAGCACAGACACCACAGTGCACTAGCTTTCCATTTTACATATTTGAGATTTAACCCCGGAGCCCGTCTGTTAATGGAGCTGATAATCTAAACTAAATAACTGGAATAAGGTGAAATAAAACCTCATATTAATTATTATTAATTATATTAATTAAACTGTCGGTCGCTAAGTGTCAGTCAGCAGCTCCACCAGTTGCCGTTAATTAGTTCTGCCAGGCACAGAAGGATATGCGTTGGCGAAGCAAATGAACTGGTTAAATAAACAAACAAATCATAATCTACCAATCCATCGTAGAGCACACACATACACAAACTCACACACTTATTGACACACTACGGGCAATTTGGGAACGCCAATTAGCCTAATCAGCATGTCTTTGAACTGTGGGAGGAAATCAGAGTATCCAGAGGAAACCCACCAAGCACAGGGAAAACATGCAAACTCCATGCACACAAAGAAATTGACCCTGGCTGAGAATCGAACCCAGACCCTGGAGGTGCAAGGTAAGAGTACTACACCACTGTGCTGCCCAGCTGATATTCTAAATCAAATAAATGGAATAAGGTGAAATATAGTTTGCAATAACTAGCAATGAGTCTTATCCAGAGCGACTTACAAAAAGTGCTTTGAAGTTTACATCACTGGATATACAGTATACTTACACAGGGTTAATAGTTTACTAACTAAGTGCCATCAGTCAAACACAACTGGGAAGAGAGGGGGAGGGTGCGGTAATTACTTCATGTATTGAAGAAACAGATACGTCTTGAGTAATCGTTTAAAGATTGTCAAAGACTTTGCTGTAAGGACATCTAGAGGAAGTTCGTTCTACCACCTAGGTGCCAGAACAGAAAAAAGTCTGGATGAATGTCGTTCTCGATCCCTGAGAGATGGTGGGATGAGGTGAGCAGTGCTGGAGAATCGAAGGGATCGTGATGCAGTGTGTGGTGTGTTTAGAGCAGAAAGGTAAGTGGGTGCTGGGCCATTTTTAGCTTTGTAGGCGAGCATCAGGGTGTTGAATTTGATGCGGGCAGCTACAGGAGGCCAGTGGAGGGAGCGGAGGAGTGTGGTGGTGTTGGAGAACTTGCTACTGCATTCTGGATCAGTTGCACGTGGACGAATCGTGGACAGAGGCAGACCTGCCAGGAGTGAGTTGCAGTAGTCCAGTCTTGAAATAACAAGGGACTGAGCAAATACCTGAGTAGCCTGTGAATAAAGAAATGGGTAGATTCTTCTGATGTTGTAAAGAAGAAATCGACAAGAGCTACAGTAGAATGGTAAGCAATGTGTGGGGAAAATGACAGATGATTGTCCACAGTTATCCCAAGATTGCGGGCAGTGGCTAAAGGAGTGATCTGATTGTTGTCCAGGGATATCAGAAGGTCTTGACCTGGGGATGAGTCATCAGGGATGAACAGCAGTTCGGTTTTATCAGATTGAGCTTCAGCTGATGAGCTGCCATCCAGGATGAGATGTCTGCCAGACAAGCTGAGATCCGAGTGGAAACCTGAGTATCTGAGGGAGGAAATGAGAGAATAAGTTGCGTGTCATTTGCATAACAATGGTATGAAAATCCATGTGATGCGATGACCTTACCAAGAAACCTGGTATGGAGGGAGAATAGAAGAGGACCAAGTACTGAGCCCTGTGGGACACCAGTAGAGAGTCTGCGTGGGGCAGATGTGGATCCCCTCCATGTCACCTAATATGACTTATCTTCTAGATAAGAAGCAAAACATTGCCACGCTGTTCCACAGATTCTAATGCTTGTAAGAATAGGTAATATAATCTTGTGGTTCACTGTATCAAATGCACCTGACAGGTCCAGGAGGATGAGGACAGGTGACAGTTTAGCAGATCTAGCAGCATGGAGCTTCTCAGTGACTGACAGAAGAGCAGTCTCTGTGGAATGTGCCACTTTGAATCCAGATTGGTTGGGATCATTAAGGTTGTTCTGTGAGAGATGAAGAGAGATTTGGTTATAAACAATCCTTTCAAGAATTTTGGACATAAAAGAGAGAAGTGATACCAGGCAATAGTTGTTAACTTCTATTGGGTCCAGGCAGGGTCCCTTGAGGATGGGAATAACCCTTTCCTTCTTAAAAGTCTGCTCTTTTAAGAGTTTTTAACGACATTTTCATAGCAACTGACTCCGGAGACTCTGTACTAATTGTGCTTCTAGATTTAACAGCGGCTTTCGACACCATAGACCATGAGATTCTTTTATCCAGGTTGGAACAGTGGGTGGGCATTACAGGCTCAGCCTTGCAGTGGTTTAGGTCCTATCTCTCTAATCGAACCTTCTGTGTCAGTATAGATGGCTTCACTTCCAACTCTGCTGCCCTTCCTTGGGGGGTACCACAAGGCTCCATTCTTGGTCCACTTTTATTTTCTTTGTATTTGCTCCCACTCGGAGCTATTTTCCGGAAATATAACATCTCCTTTAATTTTTATGCAGATGACTGTCAGGTTTACCTCCCATTAAAGCATAGTGGTGCATGTTCTGTCAAGCTTCTTCTCGACTGCTATGTTGAAGTTAAAAGATGGTTGGCATTTAATTTCTTGAATGTCAATGAGGAAAAGACAGAAGTTATGTTGTTTAGACCCAATGGCTTCCGCAAATCTCCTCGCTTTGACCTCTCCTCCTTGGCCCCATTTGAGAAAGCCTTGATTACAAATTTGGGTATTAGTAGCAAGTATTAGCCTAGTAGTAGCAAGGATTAAGCCTATATTGTCAAGGCGGGACCTGGAATCGGTTGTCCATGCTTTTATAACCTCTCGTCTTGACTATTGTAATGCTTTATTCTTTGGAATCAGCCACACTGCTATGGCTCGCCTACAGTTGGTGCAAAATGCCAGCTCGTTTTTTAACTGGTTCCAGTGTATTTTCGGATCCGTTTTAAAATTCTTTTATTTGTGGTTAAGTTTTTAAATGGTCTTGCTCCAGCCTATCTGGTGGAATTGCTGCACCAATATGTGCCATCTCGCTCTCTCAGGTCTACTGACAAGCTGCTTCTCCAAATCCCAAATTCCCGATGCAAACTTCGAGGTGATCGAGCCTTTTCAGTAGCTGCTCCTCAACTATGGAATGAATTACCTTTACTCATTCGACAAGCTCCATCAGTGGATGTTTTTAAATCTCGTTTAAAAACTAATTTTTACTCTCTGGCCTTCAACCCAGTGTGAAGTATTTTATTGAGATGTTTTGTCTTTTATATTCTGTTGTTACTTTTATTATCATTATTTTATTATGACTATTAGTAGTAGTAGTAGTAGTATGTTATTTTGTTGCTATGTTTTTTATGGCCTAAATGTTGACTTTATGTACAGTACTTTGGTCAGCTTTGCTGTTGTTTTAAACTGCTTTAGAAATAAAGTGGTATGGTATGGTATGGTATGGTATGGTATGGTAAAAGCAGACAGGTCATCAGACAGATTCTGTTTAATTGATTTCTTGATTCAACAGGTCTGGCAGTCTTTGGGGGGGGGGGGATGTTGCTTTTATCACATAGGGCCAGGTAGATTTGGACAGCTGGTTATTTGGATAACTCTGGTTATCTGTGTAATATTAAAATTAACTCAACATTTAAGTGTGACAAATATGCACAACGAAATCAGGGAGGGGCAAATACTTTTTCACAGCACTGTAGCTTTAGAGGATCATAGAGTGTTGCTTTGTTCAAGTGTTATACTGTAAGAGCTTTGAAGATGGTTGCTGGTCCATGTTTTTCTTTGAAGATAAGCATCAATGTTTTCACTCTAATGCAGGCAATGATTTGGGGGGTTAGAAGATGACTGCAGCAGCATCCTGAATTAATTGGCATAACTTGGCAGGAACGAGGTGCAGAAGTCTAGTCTTGAGATGACAAGAGTCTGAACAAGAGCCTGAGTGTCCTTTGGAAATATTGTCAAAAATGATCCCAGGGTTGCATGAAGTGCCAGATGGGATGATCTGAGAATTTTCCAGGTAGACCACCTGCCTCTCCAGGGATGTAGCTCATTTTGCTGGGATTTTGTTTCAATTAATGAGCTGCCATCCTTGATGTCTGCCTGACATTGCAAAGGAGGAGGGGTTCAATGTCTTTAGTTTTGCAAGGGTATGAAAACCTTAATGAGCAGGAAACAGGAGAGGATCCAGTACTAAGCCTTGTAGGACACCAGAGGCAAGATTGCATAAACTACTCACAGAGCCGCTTCACATGTCTTAGTGGTGTCTGTCTGTCATTCTCAGTTATCGTTTAAAAAAACACACACACTCGCACAAACTCCAGTCATTTGATATGAACATGCTTTCAGGTAGAACACAAACCACTACCACAATTTTTCAGGAATATCATGATTAAAGGATGAAGGTTGTGTTGAATTGTGCTAGAAAGTCACTGATCTTTGCCACAATCTAGGAGCGCAAAGGTTTCAGCAAAAACTACAAAAGGGAAAACCATTGCAACTGTGCTAGCAATGTGATCATTCTGCCAAAGGAATAACCCCGGAATAATGTCAACAAATTAAAACAAGATTATCTAAACATATCACAGGTATGTTTTAATATAAACATATATACTGTAAAGGTTTAAATATAAATATATTTATGCTTTGCTTTGTCACATTTAAAGATTAGAAACCATGATGCTAAGTGTTTTAAACTCTTCAGACTAAAAAAAGACTTTCAATGGTATTCTGGTCAATAATCTCAGGATGTGTGCCATGTTTTTTTTTTTTTTTTTTTAAAGAAAAAGACATACTGTAAAGGTGAGACACTGTCCAGTGCACATCATGCTGCTTCTTTTGAATCAAGATCATAGTGTTAGAGAAGAGGAAGCACTCTGTAGTCAAGATGATCAATATTTCAGAGCAAAGAGAACCTCATAGACACCTTTTCTTTCTCTGAAGTCAAACGACGTCATGAGAGAGATGCCCTTTGATCTGGGCCAGATGGAGGAAGCAGTGTTGGACCTGCGTTCTTTCACAAACGACCCTGGACCCCAGTGTGTAGAGCTGAAGCCGAGAACTAATCCATCTTCTTCTTTCTTCTTTCCCCCCTCAGAATCAGCCCGGCTCAGCAGAGCAACGAGGTCGCTGCAAAAGCAAAAGTGAGAGTCTGCGGGTGTGAAATTTTCCCCTCTACCCAGATACACACGGCAGTGGAGCAGAGAAACCTGCTGTATGATTTTACGGGGAGTCAAATTTAGCCATGTCCTTATGAGGTGGCTTGATTTGATAACATGTCAAAACAGGAAGTCATAGTGATTGTGGTTTGAAACATTTCAGTGATTTCCACGACGTCTGAGATACGCCAACGTAAACAAACTGACACTCGTTTAACAAGCTCGTTTAACGAGAGTCCTTGATATCATATATGACTGAGCATTCATGGAGTTATGCCACAAACATTTCAGTCAGTAAGTGTCAGTGGTGATGGAGAGCGATAGAGTTGTCCCTGGGAGACATCTCAGTCACATGTCTTAGTCGTGTCCAACTGTCTGTCAATCTGAGGTATCGTCTAAAAAAACACTCACACAAACTCTTTCCTAAAGTGATGTCTGGAAAAGGTAATGGGGTTGCAGGAAAAAAATAATACATTGACAAACTTTATTTTGCTGCTAACAAACTACTACTGGAGGGTGACATGCCCTGGGGGGCGGAGCATATACTGTACATTCTAATGCACAAAATTATATCATGTACAAAAACTCTAAAACATCAATTTGTTAATTTTTTTTGTAGTTTCTAAACAGTAGCAGCTGAGTCAAATTAACTAGTTGAACTAAATAAAAAATCATTTGTTTAATATACTATGTGCACCTGGATTCATACTAGCTTCTTGGTCAAATTAGCAACACAAGCTAGCAGTCTCTGCTACTCCCTTTAAAAATGTACTTTTCTTATTTATACGTTGTATTTGAAAGAACAAAATAAAATCTCTGCATTTTTGTCCTCTGTGTGTAACTATTGTTAACTATTATTTTGACCTCAGTGACCTAATTTGCATTGAATTGAGTAAATTTCCTCTCATCCCCTTTAATTCACAGTGTGGCTCAGTGTGGAGCATAAAGGTGAGATTAGCAAACCACTTGGTTGCTATACACAGTATAATAACCACCCTAGCTCGGAAAAAAAGGTTAGTGAAATATCTGCAGTCCTGTGCAAATGTCTTGACCCCCTTATTCTTTACATTTTGCTTCCAACAAGCCGAATTTTTTTGTATTTTAATACGTTCTTGAGGAATAGTTCTCTAAGTTTTTCACTCCATTTTCAGTCCAGTCTCTGTGCCTGAGCAGTTTCAGAGGAATGTGTTTTGTTTAAGCCACACAGTGACCTATGAATCATTTAAGCATAAAAACCATCTAACTTAAGGCATGAACCAGTGAGAAGCAGGTGCAGATGATGACAGGTGATTAGTTTAGTGCTGATGCTGATTGCTGAGCGGTTGGAACAGACGAGAAGGGAAATGAGGTCGCTGCTCTGGTTGTTACATAAACAAACGATTTTTAATTTGTATTGTAGCATTGTCACCGCTATGAGGAACCTTGGAGGATGAGTGAGCTTTCTTGCTGCCCAATGCAATGGCTGGGAGTACTTTATTGAGTCTCACCGCACTGTATAGCATGAACTGAGGAATGGACAGCATAACAATGAACAGCACATACACACATACATTAACACCATAACCTGGCTGCAGCCACTTAACACAAAAACACTTCTCCCACATGGTGAACACGAACAAGACCTCCCGCAAAGCACAATGGTCGTCCCGCACACGCCACACTGCCCCCACCCGAGCTGTGACTGTCCCCGGGCACCAGTAATACCTCAGTCTCTGAGGCGTGCAGGCGGTCGGCGCTAGCGTTGTGAACGCCGGAGTCCTTCTGTGGGAGGGGGAGGAGTGTGAACATAGTCCTGAGGCGGTCCGGCCTCCGCCGCGTTTGATGTACCGCCGGCATGTGGCTGGTAGGGAGCGAGACGGTCTCGGTGAAGCACAATCACTCGCGCCCGCACCGCCAACCGCACCCGGTAGACAACATAAGAGAGCTGGGCGATTACCGTACAGGGTCCCACCCAGTGGGACATAAGTTTGGGTGAGAACCCCCTTTTCCTTCCGGGGGAATAGACCCATACCTGCTCTACCGTGGCAAAGTCTCGTCCCCGGCTGTGAGTGTCATAAACACGGCGCTGCTTAACACCTCTGCCTCGAAGTTGTGCCCCTGATTGCTGTGTAACTGCTCCGGGGCACCGAATCGGCTGAACACCTCATCCACCAGCACTTGAGCCATGGTGGAAGCGCTTTGGTCAGGCACAGCAAACGCCTCCGGCCACTTGGTGAAATAATCCATGACCACCAGCACATAACGGTTGCCGGAGGAATGTTGCGTCTCGGTGGTTTCGGAGGTTGGTCTACGTCACGACCGCACACGCGCTCCTCAACTCGCTCGCAGCACCGACAACGCGCTTTGCTGCATGGCCTGTGGGATAAAGCGTCGGCGTTAGCGTGTAGCTTCCCGGCTCGGTGTTGAATAGTGAAGCTTTAGTCTCAGCAAAACCTGATGAGAAAAACCAGCTTACTAAAGTTGAGCAATGTGTGCATGACATAAGAAATTGGATGCTAATTAACTTCCTTCTGCTTAATCCGGATAAGACAGAAGTTCTAGTCATAGGACCGCATACAGCTAGGAGTAAAATCTTAGATCACACCGTAATTTTAGATGGCCTTTCTGTTCCATCAAGTGCAACAGTAAAAGACCTAGGCGTGATTATAGATTCCAGCCTTTCATTTGAAGCTCATGTAGATAATATCACCAGGATAGCATTCTTTCACCTCAGAAATATTGCCAAGATAAGAAATATATTGTCGCTAAACGATGCAGAAAAACTAGTTCATGCTTTTATCACTTCTAGGTTGGACTATTGTAATGCCTTACTGTCTGGTTGTTCTGTTAGGTGCATAAACAAGCTTCAGCTAGTTCAGAATGCAGCAGCGAGAGTCCTCACTAGAACCAGAAGATATAAGCACATCGCCCCTATCCTATCTTCGCTACACTGGCTCCCTGTGAAATTTCGCATTGCTCTGGATAAGAGCGTCTGCCAAATGCCTAAATGTAAATATAAAGCATTAAATGGTCTCGCGCCGCAGTATCTGAGCGAACTGCTAGTGTCTTACGATCCGCCACGCCTACTTCGATCAAAGGATGCAGGCTGCTTGTCAGTACCGCGTATTATGAAAACTACAGCTGGGGGCAGAGCTTTTTCTTACAAAGCCCCAAAATTAAGAAATAGTCTTCCAAATAGTGTTCGGGACTCAGAGACAGTCTCAGTGTTTAAGTCTAGGCTAAAAACCTATTTACTGTATTTAGCCAAGCATTTTTATGAATAGATTTGCCTTGGGTAAAGGAGCAGATCTGGGGGACTCATGGACGTAGAGTATTATGGTGAACTGGTATGATTAGATGCTGTCTTCCTCACTCTCATTTGATCACTCAGGTTTGTTGACGGTTAGGTGATTGTGTGCTTTACATCTCAGGGCGCCCTCATGTTTGTGTTTCCTTCTGGCTCTCCCTTTTAGTTATGCTGTCTTAGTTAGTCCTGCCGGAGTCCCTGCTTGCACTCTACAGTAAATATACATTCACAATATACATTATGTGACTGTGACCATACCTAACTGCCATCTCTCCTCTTCTTCTCTTTCTCCCCCTCTTTCTCATTCCTCTCTCCCCCTGTCTCCCCCATTCACTCTTTTTCTCTCTCTCTCTCTCTGTCGAGCTACACATGTCATCCCTGAGCTGCCAGTGATCCAGACTCTGTCTGCCCTTCGGACCTGTCTGACCCATCCTGGTACCCTGCTTCTGGTTGGAGGTCTTGTTGCATGGATGCCCCGTGTGTGTCTTTGGGATGCGTCTGCCTGGTGTCTGGGGATGTTTCTCTCTACTTAGAAGGTGTTAGCAGCTGTTTCTCTGAGGACTTGACAATTCGATAGTTCAGGACTGGAACTTTCTACAAGTCTATCTAAGTCTCTAATAACTACCTGGACTCCATTTTAACATCAATTAAGATCAACTATTATAGCTGAACTGGCTGCCACCTAACACACTGTATGAATGCAGATCATTTCCTGCTATCTGTTTCACCCAGATGAGGATGGGTTCCCTGTTGAGTCTGGTTCCTCTCAAGGTTTCTTCCTATTACCATCTCAGGGAGTTTTTCCTTGCCACTGTCGCCCTCGGCTTGCTCACCAGGGACTATCTGACCATTTTGATTCATACACATTCACATTCCATACAACTTAAATAATTCTTTTGATTGTGTAAAGCTGTTTTGAGACAATGTCAATTGTTAAAAGCGCTATACAAATAAAATTGAATTGAATTGAATAGTCTTGTAGCCACTCAAGCCAATGTGCTAACTGCCCCTCGGGCTCTTTAAAACTGAGCAGCCACACTAGTGAAGCGTTATCTGTCCGCAGCACGAAGGGCTGCCCATACAAGTACGCCCTGAAATGTTTCAAAGCCGCGACGACCGCTAACAGCTTGTGCCGTGTGACACAATAATTCCTCTCGGGTGCAGACAACGTGCGGCTGAAATAAGCGACCACACGCTCTCGGTCACCGGAAACCTGAAACAGTACAGCCCCTAGCCCTACATCGCTCGCATCCGTGTCAAGGATGAATGCACGCGATGCATCCGGATAATCAAGCACGGGGCACGTGACCAAAGCTTCACGCAACTGAGCGAAAGTACGTGCATGTAAAACGTCACAGTGAAACGGCTGGCTTTTCTTTGTTAACCCGTGCAGCGGGCTTGTAATAAGGCGGTAGTAAGAGGCTAAACCTAGGAAGGTGCGTAGCTGTGACACGTTTATCGGTTCGGGCTAATTCTGTACAGCAGCAACTTTAGCAGGATCGGGAGCAATCCCTTGGGCACTAATTATGTGACCCAGAAAAATGGTCTCTTGACGCAACAGCTGGCAATTTTTGGGATTGAGCTGCAAATTAGCACGCCGGATAGCCAGAAATACCTCCCGTAGATTAGCTAGCGCTACCTCAAACTCCTTGCCGTGCACCAGTAAATCGTCCAGGTACAACGGTTGTGAGGAATATCTACCAGATCTACCTTCTCCATCAACCATTCAAACGTAGCTGGGGCGTTACAAAGACCGTAAGGCATACGCAGAAATTGCCATAGCCCTTGCCTGATCGAGAACGCTGTTTTAGGTCGATCTTCCGGCGCGAGGTCTACTTGCCAGTACCCGCTACGGAGATCTAACGAGCTAAACCAAGCTGAGCCCGCAACATGTTCCAGCGCATCATCTATCCACAGCAACGGATAAGAATCCTTCTGAGTTACCTCATTTAACCGCCGGTAATCAACACAAAACCTCCAAGAATCGTCCTTTTTACGCACAAGCACAACCGGTGACGACAACGGTCCGGACGCTAGCTCAATGACGCCTGAGTCGGCCATCTCACACAGCTTTTGCCCGGCGACAGCCCGTTTAGCTAATGGAAGGCGTCTCGGATGCAACCGAACAGGAGCTGCTTTTCCCGTATCAATGGTGTGCTGCACCAAATTGGTATGGGTGCATTCGCGCTCATCTACCGCGAAAATATCCGCGAATTCGTGAAGGAACGACCTTAAAGTATCGGTTTGCGTTGAACTCAACCCTGCGCTGCTATGCCGCAGAAGCTCGCCTAGTATACTCGCTCGGTCATGTACTGGATTTTGGTAAGGCGCGACCTCCGCAAGTTCCGCCCCCCGGGTGTGTGCCACTAACTGTGGCTTAGGTGTTTGCATGGTAACTTCGGGGTAGCTAGGTTGCTGAGTCCCGTCCGTTAGATTAAGCACCGCACCCCACCTTTCTAAAATGTCCAGCCCCAATATGTACTCATCCTCAATGTCTCCCACCAAGAAGTCATGGAAATAAAGGCGCTCACCTAGTTTGACTCGCACCGTGCGACAAGCCCGTATCTCCAGGTAGCTCTCAGACAGGGTACGAATGCTGGAGGCTGAGTCAGACAGTCTGCCAACGCATTCGCCTGGTCCCAACATCCCGACGCGCAGCAGCGAAACAGTGGAGCCGGTGTCCACGAGCGCCCACAGCAGGACGCCTTCCAGCACACAGGCCAAGTAAACCCCAGCGCAATGTCCTATGCATCCCCACCGGAAGTTGAATTGCCGAGTTGGGGAAACAGAGACGGCTGCAGGAGGTGGCTTCCCCTCAGTGCCTCCTGGACCTAGTTTAACGGCTGCTGGGGTACGCTGTCCTCGGGCCTGAGAACATTGCAGCCATAGTCCGGCGGTCCCGGGCCTCGGCGTCGCGGCGAACCCTCAAAGGCTTGCTCGTTGCCTAGCCGTAACAGGTAGCCCTGTCCGCGGCTAGGTTCGCCTACCGAGCGCCCCCTAGCTGCGGGAGGTTGCTCGGGTCTTTCACCTTGGACCAGTCCTTCCGCTCGTCGGCCCGGAGGTCTTCCAGCACCCGGAGCGCGTCGCCCTATAGCGAGAGGGCTACTCTGACCGCGGTTTCTGCTGGGGACCAGCCCGCGAGGTCAGCGACTAGCTCTACCTGTGCGAAAAAGGCGTAGGTTTCGACGGTGCCGTTGTAGGACAGAAGGTGCAGCTGCATCTCGCTTCGGCGGCTAGCATTCTCCAGCGCTGGAACCGTCGGGGAGTCTGCTCCGGAACCCTGCGCAGCATCAACGTTGAGCTCCACCCCGAAATCCAGTGCCGGAATCTTCATCTCGCCACTACCTTTTCGCCACGCGGCCTTGCTGGTGCTGGCTCCGTCCGGAAGATGCTTCTTCCGAAGCTGATCTGCCACCCAGCGACCCTCTTGGATCCTCCGGAGGTCCTCTGCAGTTCACTCCAACTCGTACTTCTCCATCCCACTTCTGACACCAATGTAGCGCCATCCCGCCCATGCCACAGTATCTTTAGCCACTTTGCAGCCTGTCACAGCAAAACATTAGTTCCCATTTCTTTAAAATCATCGTTAAAGTTAATTTAATATGAAAAATTGGGGGGGCGGATCAAGCCTTTCGCACAGTACTGTATTTTTTCTTAAAGTAGAAATACCAAAGTTTTGCTCAAAACCTGATTTTCGAGAAAAAAAAAACATAAAAAGTATAAACCCACAGGCCATCTGTTTGAGACCACTTATAAACTCGAGTAAAGTAGGTGAGGAACTGTACAACCTGAGTAAAGTTACATTTTGCAGATTATTTGATGCTCTACTTTTTAATTCTAATTTCTACTTCTGGTACAAATTTACTATTTCAGCTTCTCAGTGAAACAGAATCACAAGAACAACAACTGCTGAAGTGAAAAAGGCACAAGGGAGATGTCCCCCCCCCCCCCCCCCTGAATGGTTTAAATAAAAGAAGACCTGGCTGCTGAAGGTGCAAACTTGACAGGTTTTGAGGAGCTGAGCAGAGAGGCAGCCAGACAGACAGATGATATACAGAAGTGACAAAGAATTTAAAAATAAACTTACAAAATAAACATAAGATAAGCAAAGGTAATAGACTGAACACCTACATGCAGATATCAGATCCTCTGTATAGTAGTCTGGCTTTGGCTCTTGGATCTCTTATAAGGTTCTTAAGATTCTTAACATGAACTAATAACAAGATGAGATAAACATCTTACTAAAAACAGACTATTTATATACGTTTTACATCATGAATATGAATACACATTCCTAATATTTAACACAAACTCCAAATTCATCTCCTGCATCTGGATTTCTGTCATATATAAAACCCTGGCCTCACTTTACTTACCCAGTGTCTTTTTCTTTAGTTATTCTAATATCAGTTCTTCACTGCAGGCCTGAGGAGACTGTAAAGCTAATCAGTATCAGTATAATTTAATCCCTGAGATTAAATACAACTAAACCAGTGCTGTGGAGATGGGCACGATGGAACGACGGGCTGTTTGGCCTCCAGAGTGCACTTTGCGCCTTCTGTTCATTTTATCTGGACGTCATTAATTTGTGTGTTTTTAATCAAGACAGGATTAATATGTATTCTTTGATGTTTTTGACAGTAAAACAGTACAAAGTGGACCAAGAACATGAACACCTTCAAAAACTCGAACTTCAACACGAACACTATGGCTGTGACTAAGCTAAATGCTGTATGCTAAATGCCAGCCAGGCTCGATTCCCGTGTGCATGGAGTTTGCATGTTCTCCCCCCGTGCTTGGTGGGTTTCCTCCGGGTACTCTTGTTTCCTCCCAAAGTACAAAGATGTGTAGGTTAGGCTAATTGCTGTTTTTAAATTACCCATAGTGTGTGAGTGTGTGTATATGTGTGTGCCCTGTGATGGATTCGTACCCTGCCTTGTGCCCTAAGCCTCCTGGGATAGGCTCCAGATCCCCGCGACCCTGAATACAGGATAAAGCGGTATAGAAGATGAAGAGTGAGTGAGTGTTATATTGCAGCCATTTGCTAAAAGTTTTTTTTTTTTACCTCATTAATGTATAGACAGCACCCCATATTGACAAAAAAACAGAATTTTTCATTTTTGCAAATTTATTAAAAAAGAAAAACTGAAACATCACATGGTCCTAAGTATTCAGACCCTTTGCTCAGCCATGAGTCTTTTTGGGAAAGATGCAACAAGTTTTTCAAATCTGGATTTGGGGATCCTCTGCCATTCCTCCTTGCAGATTCTCTCCAGTTCTGTCAGGTTGGATGGTAAACGTTGGTGGACAGCCATTTTTAGGTTTCTCCAGAGATGCTGGAGCCATTCAAGAACAATCACAGCCACCCCTTTGATATTTTAGTGCTCAGAGTCATTGTCTTGTTAGAAGGTAAACCTTCGGCCCAGTCTGAGCTCCTGAGCACTCTGGAGAAGGTTTTCATCCAGGATATCCCTCTACTTGTCATCTTTCCCTCGATTGCAACCAGTCGTCCCGTCCCTGCAGCTGACACCCCCCCTCCCCCCAACAGCATGATGCTGCCACCACCATGCTTCACTGTTGGGACTGTTATTGGACAGGTGATGAACAGTGCCTGGTTTTCTACACACATACCGCTTAGAAATGGACAGCACCTGAGTTAATCATTATATGAGTGTTACAGCAAAGGATCTGAATACAAATGTCCATGTGATTTTTCAGTTTTTCTTTTTTAATAAATTGGCAAAAGTTTCAACAATTCTGTGTTTTTCTGTCAATATGGGGTGCTGTTTTACATTAATGAGGGAAAAATTTACTTATATGATTTTAGCAAATAGCAGTAATATAACACTGAAGTCTGAATACTTTCCGTACCCACTGTATGTGTGTGTGTGTGCCCTTTGATCGATTGACAAGCCCATCCAGGGGTGTACCCCGCCTCATGCAATAAGCCCCCTGGGATAGGCTCCGCCACCCACGACCCTGAGTACAGGATAAAGTGGAATAGACGATGAGTGAGAGTGAGTGAGCTTGAGAAAGAAGCAGACAAGCAGACACATAGTTTGAGAGGCAGACAAACAGACAGACACATGGCTTTAGAGACAGACAGACACAGTTTGAGAGACAGACAGATGTAAACATTGCTTGAGGGACAGACAAACAGAGAGACACGTAGATTGAGAGACAGACCCATACTGTAGCTTGAGAGACAGACAGACACATAGCATGAGAGACAGAGAGACAGACAGACACATAGCATGAGAGACAGAGAGACAGACAGTCACATAGCATGAGAGACAGAGAGACAGACAGTCACATAGCATGAGAGACAGAGAGACAGAAAGACACATAGCATGAGAGACAGAAAGACACATAGCATGAGAGACAGACAGACACATTGCATGAGAGACAGAGAGACAGACAGACAGACACATAGCATGAGAGACAGAGAGACAGCCAGAAAGACACATAGCATGAGAGACAGAGAGATATACAGACACATAGCATGAGAGACAGAGAGACAGACAGACACATAGCATGAGAGACAGACAGACACATAGCATGAGAGACAGACAGACACATAGCATGAGAGACAGACAGACACATTGCATGAGAGACAGAGAGACAGACAGACAGACACATAGCATGAGAGACAGACAGACAGACACATAGCATGAGAGACAGAGAGACAGCCAGAAAGACACATAGCATGAGAGACAGAGAGATAGACAGACACATAGCATGAGAGACAGACAGACACATAGCATGAGAGACAGAGAGACAGACAGACACATAGCATGAGAGACAGACAGACACATTGCATGAGAGACAGAGAGACAGACAGACAGACACATAGCATGAGAGACAGACAGACAGACACATAGCATGAGAGACAGAGAGACAGACAGACACATAGCATGAGAGACAGAGAGACAGACAGACACATAGCATGAGAGACAGAGAGACAGACAGACACATAGCATGAGAGACAGACAGACACATAGCATGAGAGACAGACAGACACATAGCATGAGAGACAGACAGACACATAGCATGAGAGACAGACAGACACATAGCATGAGAGACAGACAGACACATTGCATGAGAGACAGACAGACACATAGCATGAGAGGCAGACAGACACATAGCATGAGAGACAGACAGACACATAGCATGAGAGACAGAGAGACAGACAGAAAGACACATAGCATGAGAGACAGAGAGACAGACAGACACATAGCATGAGAGACAGACAGACACATAGCAATGGAGACAGAGAGACAGACAGACACATAGCATGACAGACAGACAGACACATAGCATGAGAGACAGACAGACAGACAAACACATAGCATGAGAGACAGACAGACACATAGCATGAGAGACAGAGAGACAGACAGACACATAGCATGAGAGACAGACAGACACATAGCATGAGAGACAGAGAGACACACAGACACATAGCATGAGAGACAGACAGACACATAGCAATGGAGACAGAGAGACAGACAGACACATAGCATGACAGACAGACAGACACATAGCATGAGAGACAGACAGACAGACAAACACATAGCATGAGAGACAGAGAGATAGACAGACACATAGCATGAGAGACAGAGAGACAGACAGAAAGACACATAGCATGAGAGACAGAGAGATAGACAGACACATAGCATGAGAGACAGAGAGACAGACAGACACATAGCATGAGAGACAGAGAGACAGACAGACACATAGCATGAGAGACAGATAGCAGGAGAGACAGACAGACACATAGCATGAGAGACAGACAGACACATAGCATGAGAGACAGACAGACAGACAGACAGACACATAGCATGAGAGACAGAAACACACATAGCATGAGAGACAGAGAGACACATAGCATGAGAGACAGAGAGACAGAAAGACACATAGCATGAGAGACAGACACACAGAAAGACACATAGCATGAGAGACAGAGAGACAGACAGACACATAGCATGAGAGACAGAGAGGCAGACAGACACATAGCATGAGAGACAGACAGACAGACAGACACATAGCATGAGAGACAGAAAGACACATAGCATGAGAGACAGAGAGACAGACAGACACATAGCATGAGAGACAGAGAGACAGAAAGACACATAGCATGAGAGACAGAGAGACAGACAGACACATAGCATGAGAGACAGACAGACACATAGCATGAGAGACAGAGAGACAGAGAGACAGACAGACACATAGCATGAGAGACAGAGAGACAGACAGACACATAGCATGAGAGACAGGCAGACACATAGCATGAGAGACAGAGAGACAGACAGACACATAGCATGAGAGACAGAGAGACAGAGAGACAGACAGACACATAGCATGAGAGACAGAGAGACAGACAGATACATTGCATGAGAGACAGGCAGACACATAGCATGAGAGACAGAGAGACAGACAGACACATAGCATGAGAGACAGACAGACACATAGCATGAGAGACAGAGAGACACATAGTATGAGAGACAGAGAGACACATAGCATGAGAGACAGAGAGAGACACATAGCATGAGAGACAGAGAGACACATAGTATGAGAGACAGAGAGACACATAGTATGAGACACAGAGAGACACATAGCATGAGAGACAGAGAGACACATAGCATGAGAGACAGAGAGACACATAGTATGAGAGACAGAGAGACACATAGTATGAGAGACAGAGAGACACATAGCATGAGAGACAGAGAGACACATAGCATGAGAGACAGAGAGACACATAGTATGAGAGACAGAGAGACACATAGCATGAGAGACAGAGAGACACATAGTATGAGAGACAGAGAGAGACACATAGCATGAGAGACAGAGAGACACATAGCATGAGAGACAGAGAGACACATAGTATGAGAGACAGAGAGACACATAGCATGAGAGACAGAGAGACACATAGTGTGAGAGACAGAGAGACACATAGCATGAGAGACAGAGAGACACATAGTGTGAGAGACAGAGAGACACATAGCATGAGAGACAGAGAGACACATAGTGTGAGAGACAGAGAGACACATAGCATGAGAGACAGAGAGACACATAGTGTGAGAGACAGAGAGACACATAGCATGAGAGACAGCACCGCTATAAACCTATTGTACAGAAGTCCTCCTTTCTTCAATAGAAGCTCTGTGGTTTTTATGTCTAATGGTGTCACACTGTACGATGTCAGGCTGTAAATATTTCAGGACGAGGTGAAGAAGAGTTACACTAATTTGACAAATCGAGGGTCATTTTCTGCTGTTTTTTGCCGGCTGTAGGTGGAGAAAGGTGCTGGAGGTGAGCACAGCAGAAGTTCGAGGTAAACGAGGTAAGCGTAAGGGTTGGTGGAGGAACTGATATACTCCGCTAGTTTTAAATGCTGCATTTACGTTACACTCTGACCTACATTTAAACGTACGTGTAGCTTCAGTTCACACATCTGCAAATTTCCTGGTTGTTTCTTTCACTTGTTTCATTACTCATACATTTATTAGCTTTGTTTCTTCATTAGGTAAAGATCAGGAACAGATAATTATCTGTTTACAGTGCAACGTATTTGCATATCATTTGATATCATCCATATTTCATAAAAAGAGATGACAGCACAACCATGCAACAAACTGCTCAGTGAAAACAAGAAGAAAACTTTCACTCTATCGCACAATTAGTGTCAGGTTTCAGTGGTTTCAGGATGAAGGAGTTATTTCTACTTTTCTCTCCAACTGGAAACGGATACCACAATTTCTTGATTTATTTATTTATTTGCTTTCTCTTTTCGTATTTCCTGAGGTTCACTCCAATGTTTTGGTGAACTGGAGGTCTCAGAAGATGACTGCTTCGATTTCTGTCTCGTTTAAGAGTTTATTGTGCCCTACAGTGCTTGAAATGGAGGTCGTTCCCAAAACGCTCGTGCCGGAGACAAAGTCATTTTCTTGGAAAAGACCCGTAGCGGTGGACAAACAAAGAAAGTATTTCTTCTGGCTTTGATGACAGTCGGCTGAAGGAAGAATCACAAATGGAGAGAGGTGTTTTTTATTTTCCATCTACTATTAGACATAAAGTATAGAAAGTTTTATATTAATTCAATTTATTTGATTTCTTTTAACAGCCCGACAATGTTTTCCTAAAAGCTATACATTAACATTTAGGCATTTGGCAGACGCTCTTATCCAGAGCGACTTACATTTTTATCTCATATACATCTGAGCAGTTGAGGGTTAAGGGCCTTGCTCAAGGGCCCAACAGTGGCAACTTGGTGGTTGTGGGGTTTGAACCCGGGATCTTCCGAACCGTAGTCCAATGCCTTAACCACTGAGCTACACCTGGCCCCTATACATAAAGGTGACGGTTGGTGGGACATTCCTCTCCAAGATCAGACAGAGAGACAGACAGACACATACTGTAGCATGAGAGACAGACAGGCAGACAGACACATAGCATGAGAGATGACTGCTCCAAGATCAGGAACATCTACTGTACACTTGATGCAAATTTACAGTACTGTGGAAAAATCCTCGGCATTATATTATACTTAGTCATTTGTATTTTCATACAAAACCCAGGAGGCCTACATTAGGTATTTTTGTTGTTATTGTTGTTATTTCCGTCTGAAAACTGGTCTGTCATGTGATATGTAACTTTCAGTACGTTTGGAAATATTGAACAGTTTTGTAAATAATAATGCAGACATCGTAAACATATATAACATTTGTACTATAATAATATGGTGCCTTTGCACAGTACTGTATATACAAATAACCTGTCCATAGACGTTCAAGAAGAAGTGAATACATCCCTATAACTGTATCATAAAAAAACAAAAATTGTATCTATGCACCAATATTGACTGGTGTAATTATTACGGATGGAAATCACCAGCGGCCTCGCGATACGATATTATCATTATACACAGCTGACAATCCGATTCTTTAAATATCATGATTTTATAATTATTGATTTATATTTCACGATTTTATAATTTTCCTTTTTATCAGATTTTATTGCAATTCTAAATTAACCGTGAGAGTGCACCACCTGTAGGATGATAGGGGAACTGCACCATACTGTATAACCTCCTCACATGCTAACATATAATATGATACAATATACAAATTATTCATCTATTCATCTTCTATACCGCGTATCGTAGAAACCCATCAAGCAGAGGGAGAACATGAAAACTCTACACGGTGTGTGAGGCCACAGGGTTAACCACTACGCCACCATGCCAGCTGATTAAAAATTTATTAGTTTCGTTCTTTTCAGATTGAAACAGACCCGTCTTTATGCACGACTAGAAGTGACAAATGAAGTGAAATTCCTAAGAGACTGGATTGTTGCTCTGTCTGTGGGTCGATGGTCACAGATACAAACAGCTGAGAATTTTAAAATCCCTCCGTTAACAGAATATAAAGAAAAGGCTGAACCATCAGCACAGTCCCGAGCTTGTGTACAAACATCGGAAACGAACTTAAGGACTTACTTTCCTATCTTACTTTATCAAATTTGTACGATTTCCTTTTACATATTTAATTGAATTACATTTTCTGTAGTAATTAGCTGCAACATGAGACAGTCCTGAACATCATACATTTTAAACATCAAGATTAACGCTTATTGTAAAGAGAAAATCTTAAAATTTCATTATTATTATATATTTTAGATTTAACTATTACCAACTTTTTAAAAATTATTATTATAAACCCATTTTTTTACTTTTGATTGTGAGTAAAAACTCCCTTTATTTCCGTATATAATCGTCTGCTGTACTAATGCACTTATTCCATTAATGGAGTTCCTGAGAGGCCGGCGTTTATGCATGAGAATGTTTAATGAGTTGTAACAGATGATAATCTTTTTAAAGACTAAACATGACTCTAAACGGACAGGATGTTCGACGTGTCGTTTTTTGTTGTCGTGTACATAAATTGCTGCGAAATAAGAGCAATAAAGCGCTTTAATATGTGGCGTTATGGGAGGATCATCAGTTTCACTGCGGTAAGACGATCTCTGCTTCATCATACCATGCTGATTAATTGTCCAATCCCAGCAGCACGCAGTGTGTTTCATCACTTACACGCTGTACAGTATTAAACTGCTCTGAGCGATTAGGGGGGGAAATGAGGGATTACTGTTAATTATCACTAGCTCATTAGTCAATTAATAAACATGAAGATATCGGGCCGTCAATGTGATTATGGTGCCTTCAAATAGTATTGGCACCCCTTGTGAATACAATGTCCAAAGACAAACAGGTTTAAACATAGGCACATACTGTAAGTTCAAGTAGGTGTATTTCACTTAAGGAACAATTTTAAATTATTGGCACCCCTATATACATCTTAATGTGTGGAGAGGATAGCAGTGTGAGGATTTGTGCGTACGCTCCGAGTATCTCTCTCTCAGACCACCAGGTTTCAAATCCTCATGCATTGATTTCCTGTCCTGTAATCACTTCTGAGTGTGTGGAAGTGTGTTTGGGGTCGTTTTCATTAATGGCGCCTATAAGTGAGCGTGTGTGTGTGTGTGTGTGTGTCTTCAGCCCGAGACTTTTTGACTTCCCTTTTATTGTTCAGAACCTTGATGAACTGTGACGTTTCCATGGCAACGGTCCTTTCACAAGCCGGAGGATCACGGAGGAAAATTTCATACGCACATCTCTCCCCTGATTCGCACCGAAGTGACTGGTGTACGCCGCTTCCACAGGACGCTTTTACCCATGAGCACTTTCACATTCGCACCACGCCATGAGCGTTTCATTTTCATTCTCAGTGTCGCACCATTAAAACCTCAGCGGCATTTGATCTTGTGTCTGAAGGCACCAGCACTCGTGCGTTACTGCGTGGAGAAATAATTAGTGTGATTCTCAGGGGAGGAAAAATGTGCAGCATCATGTCTGTCGCAGAGGCGTCTTCCAGGTCAGAGTGTGTGTTTCAGATGTTACATCACTGTCGCACCACTGACCCAGCGCACACTATTCATAGTGCTAATACTTCTTATTGTTGTTTCTGTACCGCATCAGTTCCTGGGTTTCAGATCAAAGATCAAATGATGCAAGTGCAGAGTCAGAGTGCTGGAGCCGGGGAGGGGGAGGGGGAGGGGGGAGGGGAGGGGACGGGCGGGGTGAGAGTGAGACGGGGTGTCACTGATCATATAGCGGCCTGAATTATTCAGAGGAGTAAAAATAGAGCGTGTGAATCCCCTAATTCAGAAGCGAGACAAGAACAAGTGCAGGATAATCTGGCGTGCCACTGCCCTCTAGTGGACTCGTGGGGTATTAATCAGGGTCTGGAGTTTACACTGTACGTGCTACTAGCGGTGTGAGGTGTACGTTCAGTCATTTAGCAAGTCTCCACAATGATTACAGAGGTGTTGATGTTATTTCAGTAAGCTTGATGAGTTTGGTCAGATAGAGAATTTATGACATCATAACACAGTCAATTATATCCTCGAGATGAAACAAAGTTGAGTAAATTCAGGAAACCTGTTTGGTTTATTATTATACTTTTTTTTTTTTTTTTTTTTATCTTACTTACAGACTTACTTGTTTTTTGCCTCCTTAATTTCTGACTGACTGACTGACTGAGTCTTTACTGCTTCCTTCCTTCCTTAATAATATACTTATATACTAGTTTATTTGCATTCTTCTAACAAACCAACTAACCAGCATATTTACTTATTACTTATGTACTAACAAACTTAACTAATGAATAACTTTCTAAATTAATTACTTATTTATTATCTTAAACATATCATGAACACATTATTAATTAATGTTATTTATTAACATCACATTTATAACTTAAACAACTTACTTATTACTTACTTAATAATTTTCTTATTTACTAACTTACTTATATAATTACTTATTTACTTTCCACTTGCTTTTTACTTTCTATCTTACATCATATTAACGTTCTAACAAACCTACTAAATTACTCATTTATTTATTAACATTTATTCATTAGTTTCCACCCGTCATGCTAGGGGGCGCTCTCACACCAACGGCAGCTACCAACCAGGGACAGCAGACTTTTTTTAGTTTTTAGTTTTTTTTTAAACCTACTTATTACTTATTAAATTGCTTATTCATGTATTAACCTACCTGCTTGCTTATTTATGTTACTTACTAACATCCTTAATTATTAACTGACTTATTACATACGTACTGTACATTTTTACCTACTTGCTTATTCAGTACTGTACTTACTAACTTACTGATCTACTTATTTAGCTGCTTGTTTATTTATTTACTGTCTAATGTATTACTTACCTGCTTACATTCAGTGTTTCATTAGTAACTACTTACTTATTGCATTCAATGGGGGGAAAAACAGCATTTATATAACTATTGTTGCTTTTGTTTATCTATTTGTTCAATTTGCATCAAATGGTCCCTTTATAACATTAAAAACAACAATAAATCACGCAATTTAATTAGTGAGAAAAGTGATGAGATAAAGGTGTTAGTGAACGAGTGTGTGTACAGTTCACACAGACTGATGCGTCTCTTCGACTGCAGTGAGCTCGGAGACTCCTCGGCTCGGGATCAGCACTCGTGGATGTACAGCCTCCTTTACAATGTTCGCACCGGTCAAACCGAGTCTCATCACCGTAATCGCTTTTATACCAGAAATTTTAACCCTCCTCCTGAAATGATCTTAAAAGATATTTGTTTCATCGGCTGCGAGTTAGAGTATTGCACACACACACACACACACACACACACACACACACACACACACAGACGAGATTAAAAGATAAAACCCTTTCATACTTTAAATAAATCTATTATTTAGTACATACGGTCACGTTTCGGGTCGGCAGAGTAGAACGTGATACCGTTAGTTTTTATGGACTGGTTTATTGCTTCTCGTTTAAACCGTCATTTTTATGACAATGTTCCACTTCGTTTAGGATAATTCAGGCTTAATCATCCTTACAATGAGGTCACACTGTGATTAGACATTAAATCACCCTTCAGCTGCTCCTCCGACACACAGCGACACCGCTCTCGTGGGGCAACTTATGGGGACGTTCGGGTGGTCCTCACTGAGAAGAAAGAAATGTTTTATTTAGGAAAAAAACTCAAAGTTTCCCTTTGCTCACCGAGGCTGAGGATGTTTAAAATGGTCCTAAAATGGACACCGAGGTCCTCAGTAGTTTTAGAAAGCTTTCTAACTCACTCACTCAGTGTCCATACTGATTTATTCTGTACACAGGGTTGCAGGGGGCCTGGAGTCTATTCCAGGAGACTCAGGGGACGAGACAGGGTACACTGTGGATGGGGGGGGGGCAATCCATCATAGGGCACACACACACACTCGCACACACTATGGGGACTTTGGGAATGCCAGTTAGCCTAATCTGCAGGTCTGTGGGAGGAAACCGGGGTACCAGGAGGAAACCCACCAAGCACAAGAACATGCAAACTCCATGTACACAGAATAGGATCGGGACTCAAATCCAGCCCCTGGAGGTGAAAGTGCTAACCATTAAGCCACCGTGTCACTGCTTACTAACTGGTTTATCATCATCATTATTTATTTACTTATTACAATCACCACCAGGAACCTGAAGGGAAAACTTGTCTAAGCTAATAGAATTATTTTTTTAATGTTCAATAACACTCCAGACTTTGCTACACTATTTTTGCAGATTTTTACTTTCTGTTCCTTAATAAAAATGTCCCATTTCATTTAGTCCTTGGAGACAGTTTAACAAATCGCGTAGCACAAATCAACTAGAGGAGCGCAAATGAATCCTGAGAAGAGAATGTAGAAAGAATGAGTGAGGACCACAAGTCTCTCCAAAGGTGAAGGTCTTCAACACAACACGTCTCCTATTTTTCCATGCTGCCCTTTCATCCATCCCAAGAAAGACCAAGACCTCTTCACCCGTCCATCAGGAAAGCCACACTTACAGTACAGACTCCCCTTAGTCTCTCTGGTCATTTAACCTTAACGGCTCCCGCTAATCTCTCTCCATCGTCTCCCCAACAGCTCTCTCTCTCCTCTACTCTCCAACGACCTACAGTACAGTACCCTCCTATTCTCACCTTCTCCATTGTTCACGCAACAAGCCGTTTCAGACAGTGGAGAACCTTTGAGCTTGGAGAACTTCCCAACTTACCCTAGAATGAAAGAAGCAACTTGGATGATTAGTGAAATGTTTCTACTGAACTATAAAGTCGTGCAGTTGACATGATTCAACTCCCAGAGAAGTAGAAAGAACTTATTTTAGATTCTTCCTTGTTTCACACGTGTTTGACTAATACTCATTCATGCTTCTTTAAATAAATAGAACATGTTTACCTGCCAAATTGCTCTGTGTTTGTATTGCTTAGGTGTGTGTGTGTGCGTACGTGTGTGTATCAAGAACGCAACTCGTGCATTTGATTGCGTTAATGAAAAATCTTCAAAAAGATGGGTCTTCCTTCCTATTCAGGTTCTACTTGGAGTTTTTTCTAAAAAATAATTATGATAATAGAACCTGTCCGGATTATAGAGAACCCGTACCGGCTCTGCTTAACACTTGGGGTTTTATTTCTGACACTGAACCTTCAAATGGTTTAGATTCCTAAAGGATATATATATTTAAAGTAAACAAACGAATAAATGAATCTGAACAAATTTACAAGTTTTTCTTATTACGTAAAAAAACAACAGAACTCTCTTTAAAAAGACTCTTTACTAGTTCTAGATTTACTCTTTCGTCTTCTTTCCCACACTGGATGTGACAGTAACAGTGTAATTTGTTTTAACTGTGAAATTCTTTGTTTTGAAGTAATTCAACATGAATAAGCGAACCCTTCTGTACTAAGCTCAGTACCTATACCTGCCTACCGAGAGTGTGTGTGTGTGTGTTGTGTTTGTTCTCTTGCTCATCAAAACTCCACCCTTACCCACAATTAACTGCTGCAGGCTTCACCGGTCGAGCAGCATGCTGCAGAGGCGTGCACGTTCAGACACACGCGGTGTGTTTCAGCCTGGTTCACTCCTCCCTGACTGAACACAAGTTTTTGTTCTTGACTTTTTTTTTCCCCCTCAGAGAAGAACGTGCCCGAGGCAGATCCAAGAACACGGAGCTGACAAAATGATCCGCTTGTCAGATGCATGCGTGAGAGGAAATCTGTTTTATAAACAGCGTGGTTCATCATGTGATACAGAAGCTTGTGTGGAAGTCCGGGAAAAATATTTAACCTCCCATTTAATCACATTACAGATTCTCGATTCTGATTGGCTGTAGGTAGGAATTCATTTTAAACTGATTTGATCCCATTTAGATTCATAGGTATTAATATTATTATTATTATTATTATTATTATTATTATACCTAGTGGTCAAAAATATGAACTGCAAGAAAGCACTAATGGGTAAATACACCGAGGCGTGCATCATGTGGACTGTGCAAAAGTTTGTGCACCCCTGATGTCCACCCATACTGTATGTGCTTCTTCATCAAACTGTTCACGCAAATTTGGAAACACACAACCATAGAGAATTTACCTTCATTGGAACCAAAAAAAAAAAAAAAAGATTTGATCGGACTCATCCCCTAAACTGGAACTGAAGCCTTCTCGACTGATGAAATCACCAGCACCTGAGCTCAGGAATGCTCTTGTAGAATGTGAGGATCCACACAGATTCCAACAGTTAAGCTTTAAAACATACTGGAAGGCTTTCCTAGAAAACTGGGCGGTGCTATAAAAACTAATCCAGAATGGAAGATTCACAAGGTCAGGGGTGTACAAACTTTTTGCCGAATAATGAGGGGAAAGGTCGGACAAATAAGTTAAGGCTTAATTCATCTGATATACAGTTCACTACCACTCAAAAGATTGGGATCAGTTGTTAACTCCATGGTCGTTTCTGATGTTTATTTCTCTCTACACTGTAAAAAACAATACTGAAGGCGTTTTGTTGCAGAAAGTTCTGAAGAAAATAAATCACTAAATAAAAATTAAGAAATTTGCCAGTGATCCCAAACGTTTGAGCAGTAGTGTACATTACCCCATAGTGAAATTCTCTGTTCTTTGCATTTCCCAGCTTTTGATTTGTGGTTCGACCAGCATTTTCCAGGACTTTGGCTGGGACGATGTGGACCTCCTAAAGTGGCCTTCAAGAAGTCCACATCTCACTCCATGTGATTTGTTTTTCCTGTGAGCCTACAGAAAGGAGGAGGTAGACAGGACAAAGCCTCACACACTGGAGGCTCGGATTCAGGAGGTTCTCAGCAATATCCCAAAAGCCTTCCTTCTCAAGACTGTGGGTTCCATTTGAGGAAACGGGTCAACACCACCGGTGCCTACGTTCAAATCTAAAGATTTGCTTTCATTTTCCTATTTAATAAAGTACATGTACAATGTTTCAGTGAATTTGCATTACAAATATGAATTTTATAAAAAAAAAAAAAAATTTGGCCTAATTACTTTTCACCCATCCTGTATAGAGAGCTTACAAAACAAAAAAAAAAAAGCAAACCCGGAGCTTCTTGTCCGTCTCATTAACAGCTTTTGCAGGAAGGCACATGGAGCCACATGGAGCCACATGGTGCCACATGGAGCCACATGGAGCCACATGGAGCCACAGGGAGCCTCCGACACGGCGATCAGGGTCACGAGAGTCACAGAGTTTCATTAGAGCCTTTAAGCCACAGTTAATAATCTGTCGTTGAAATCATCAAGCACTCACATAATTTACATAATTGATTTTAATTGTAGTTTATTGCTGATTTTTCTTTGGTTTGCGCTCAGCTGGAGTTTTTAAAGTCAACACAGCGAAGGTTTTTACAGACTGGACCTTTTCAGAAAAACGGCACTTAAATTATATCATAGTGAGCGCTCGATTTTTCAGAGATATTATAGTGGTTTGTTTTGTAGACTTCAAGTAGAACATCATGTAAAATAGTGTGTATTTCAGCTCTAATGGGTCATTTGTTCGAATTCCTTTTCTATAGGAGCAGCTCGTACACAGGAACTGCGGAACAGAGCAAGTTTACGCTCTCTGGTCATCATGATTGGTTGGTCTTTAAGGGGAAAAAAATGGTGATGAGGGAACATCAGGGTATTCGGACTGGTAACGGAGAACAGGAACTAACTGGTCTCATGGACGTCTTAATAATGATAATAATCTCACAAATCGTGTCTTGATGGTTTCAGCATGATTCATGAGGGGATGATTTCATGGCCCAGCTTTCACAATGTCTTGAGACGACTTCCTTTATTACATCAGGAACACCGCCAGCAAAAACGCAATACAACAAAAACAGTCGGTTCAATGTGAGACGGAAATATCCTGAAACTTGAACAGCGCCACTTGCAGTCCCGGATACGCCTCATATACTGTCTTTAAATCATGGTCATAAATAGTCTATTGTTCACATCATTTCTGTTTAAAGTGTGCTGCGTATTTAGTTTTATCTTTGTTCCGTCTAGTGGTGATCTTACATACGCCGTGTTTAGTCCATTTAAAGGGGGTCATGGTGAGAGCAAAGCAATTACACTCGGGTTTCTCTGGAAACATCAGTACGACTGAATCGACGCCGGTGCAGGAATGAATTTTATGTCAATGCGAGCTGCTAAATTGAGCCGTAGAGGTGCAAACTGAGTCTAAGCACAGAGCTGTACACTACAGGAATGTTGCCATGTGATCCAAATCTAAAAAAAGGAAAGTTTGAGTCCCAGTTGCTCTGATGTTCTCATGTTCTTACACAAAAACGAGACACGATGTTTCATTTAGTTATTACTGAATCATTTATTTAGCTCTGGCTCGGAGTGCTCCATGATTTCTTTTCTTATTTCTATCCACACAATTGGAAGTTTATCTCGGTTTGTCTCTGGATGATAAACGACAGGAACTTTACCTCAGCCGAAGTCATCGTGCCGTTCTGATTCAGACTCACAGTGGACTCATTACACAAACTCATTACATTTAGGGTCCAAGGTATAAATAGTAGCCAAGTTACAATTCTTGGTTCAAACAGCCACTTCCTGGCTCAGAATGCAGATGCATCACGCCACCACCACCATGCTTCAGTCTCTATATGGGAATGGAGACGATGGTGGGTAGCTCCCCTATAGGCGGAGGGTTGTACTTCTCCACCCGCATCAGCCGGCGCATGATGTCGTCGCGGTCCCTGGGCCAGCTAAAGATGTGCGTGTTCTGGAGCCAGGCAGGAACGTGGCACTGAGGATGACACGGTTAGATCAGATTAACGTGTGCCGAGTGCTGATTGTCAGGTTTCTCATAATGATAATCCAGAAGACAGAGAAATATTGTAAATACTGTTTAGTCATAAATAATATACTAGTCATAATATTCATTGTTGATCAGTGATTTGGGGGTCTATATTTATTTGTTACAAAAGAATTACGCATGAGAAAGAAGACCTTGGGTTGCTTTCTCACGTCCCCAAACTGTTCTTGAGAGCGTGCCGGATCATTCTCGATGGTTCTTCGTTGCTCGACATGACGTACTTAAATACGAATTAGAGATGCATTCAGCATGAACCATCCCAAATTCATGCTGAACTGCTTATGGACTTGGACGATTGATGTACATATAAAAGTACATTATCACATTACCGGAGTCTTTAGAAATGTTGAGACACTTGTCACCCGGCACGCGTGCACAACGTCAGTAATCAGACAAACCCTCGTTCCGTGCAAAAATGCATTCCAGAGTTCAGCTGAGACTCGTATGAAGCATCTTCTAATTTAAGTTCCACTGAGCTAATTCGAAATGATGTCCATCAAAAGCTAGAAAGAAATGAGTTCTCCACGTCAACACTTTTTAGACTCCACGGTCCACCGTGAAGATTTACATTTATGACATTTGGCAGATGCTTTTATCCAAAACCACTTTTATGAATAAATTATTCTTATGAAGAGGCAGGAGTTATGGAGTAATATACTATGATTCAATTAACTTTTATTTATCTAATGCTTTTAACTATGGTTTTGCAGAATCAAAAGGAAATTATATGATCCATCTTTGAAAAACATTTAAATTCACATGATTTCATTTTAGCCAGCAATAACAATTTTTTTTTTAAAGCCTGGTCAATTTTCATTATTTGTTTTTAAAGGCGACAGTTTTCCAAAACTCCTCTGTAATCACAGCGGTTCGGGATCAAACTCAAAGTCTGTGTGAAAGACTTCAGTTACCCGCAGTACTTTTAATGGACTCATCTACATTCCAGTGTTATGACAATAAATATGATTAACTGAAAAACTCTTACTCTCTTAGCACCAGGAAACAACACCGGGATGAACCTGAAATTCCGGCACCCATTCTGAATGAATTCATTCTGTAACTGTAAAAGCACAGAATACAAAATAAATGAACTGTATACAAAACTAAATCATTTTTTAAATATTATTTGGAGGAACAAATTCCCACCTGTTTGTGAATATAGACAGTGTTCAGTGTTTCATCATTCTCTATGCATAATGAAGCGTTAGTGACAATCTCAAAGTATTTGGGGCTGATGATGATGATGATCAGATAGTCCTTCTAAAAAAAAAAAATTAAATAAAGAAATTATAATAATAATAAAAAAAATGTGCGAACATACACATGGAAGGTTCCAGAACATTGCTCTGCAAGTCGTACGGCTTTAGGTTACAGAGCCTCACTTCGAATCTTAATTCTGTACTTTACGCACGCCACTTAACTCGGACTTCAGAGCTTAAAGCAGGCACCTTGACTCAGACTTAACTATATTTGATAGATCAGACTTCAAAAGCTCATGGCTTTCAACTTGATTTAGAATTCAAAGGTTTTGACTCATGACTCAACTGAAATATGTGTCACAATTCAAGTGACACTGCAAATTATCCGACTCAAAACATAACCCGACATCAAGATAAACATGATGTGACAGTTTGTATCTCACCAGATATTTATGACTCAAATTTCAATTCATTTAACTCTCTAGTAGACTCACACTTTAAACAAATTCTCGCAGTTAATGTGTCAAAAGTCTGGACACACCTGCTAATTCAAACGTTTTGTGATTAATTTTCTACATTCTAAAACATTACTGAAGATTTGAAAACTATGAAATTAAATTAAAATATGGCATTAGGTAATTAAGGAACAACAAGATTAACCAACAGTCACTTGATATTTTAAGACATTGCAAGAACAAGTCTCATCAAGTGCATTTGCAAAACCCATCATGCACCATAATAAACTTGCTCTCATGAAGACCATCCCATGAAAGCAAATTTCAAAGCTAATGACTCAAAACCCGAGTTAGACTTCAAAACTTTTGATTGAGCTCAACTTGGACTGGAAGCATTTCTACAGTGTTTTAAATGACAATAAATTAGCAACATCAATAGCACGAGCCAAGATTTTGGGCTTAGACTGCAGAATACAGTAAGTCCCCAACATACGAACAAGTTCCGTTCTGAGAGCTCGTTCGTAAGTCCAATTTGTTCCTAAGTCCAACAAACATTGCCTACGTACCAGGATACTAACGCAATTGGCTATAAGCAGTATAAAACTAACACGTTCCATGATCTTTAGAATCGTGCCGATGGTTGAACGATTCAAGTTAAAAGAATGAGTGATTAAAATACTTTGTCTCAATTGTTATTTCGCTTTTTTTTCACGATTGCTTCCGGACATCCTGGGATGCACGCTGCAAGCACATAATGTACGCCAGACATGTAATCTGACTTCAGCGGCTCAACGCATGTTTGTAGCTTTGTAGTTCTAATGTTTGTCCGTGGGGAACTTACTATAAAGTGAAAATGTTGTGTATTATATGGCTGTAGTTGGTCTATAGCTTGTAGCACTACTATGACTCTCAACTCAAATGTCAATGTGTATGACTCACTATTGGACTCAGACTTTAAATTAACGTGAATGGACTCATAACTTAACTTGGAAAGCTTCTGACTTGGAACTCAACTTGGACTTAAAACAGGTTGCATTTTCATAACGTTTGAACAGCAGTCGGCCTGCATATGACTGAGCAATAAAGCGGAAATGTTTCGCGTCATAGACAGAAACTTAAAGTAAACAGCACATGAAAGTCAGCGGAACAGACTCAAAGTGTAAAAATACATCAACAATGTTGAAGTAGAATAGTGTTATCCTATTGTGCAATCCGGCACAAGGCGTCACAGTGTGTCCTTCACCTGACACCGGCCAATAATAATAATAATAATAGGGTTACAATTAGATATAATTAGAGATGAAGTGGTGCAGAAGTGATCTCTAGTTGCTGTAAACTAAAACAAATGACTAAACGTACCTCAGTAATGTACCGCTCCATGAAGTCAATCTTACTTATGCTTCTGAACTGCTGCTCAAACATGTCAATCTACACACACACACACACACACACACACACACACACACATTTTTTTGTAGGAATTAAAAAAAAACTGTCATAAAGTTAGTCCAAGGTTAAAATGTTCTTTTTTTTTTATTTTGCAGCCATCGTTAACTTAATGCTGATGCAATCTGGAGAAAAAAAATGACCTCAAGTATAAAAGTGGTTTCTGTGATGAAAAAGATGAATTATTCCTCATTCCCCAGCTTCACACCACTTTGAACTGTAAAGTGGTTCTCACTTACGTGGGTGTAGAAGCCGTTGTGTCTCAGCAGCGCCACAAAATTGATGACCTCCTTAACGTGGTTTTCATTGTCGGCTTCGTAAGTCACAAAGACTTTCCCTGTAACGAGCAGCGTGGAAAATATAACAACAACAGATACAGAAAGGTAAAGACACGCAACCTTAAATATATATACATATATAAACATTATATATATATATATAAACATTATATATATATATATAAACATTATATATATATATATATATATATATATATAAACATTATATATATATATATATAAACATTATATATATATATATAAACATACATACATACATAATATATATATATATATATATATAAGTGTATATATATATATAAATTTATTTGTTTATTTTTTAAGTGTATATATATAAATTTATTTGTTTATTTTTTTAAGTATATATATATATATATAGATAAGCTGATTATTTTCTACACTCAGTTTATATCAATTATTAACTCGCTTGTACTCATTCGTATCGCTTGAGTGTTTTTAAATTAACTTAATTTCTCTTAATCTCAGACTATTTGCGGTGTGTTCAAGAAACTTTTTTCTGATGATCCGTCCTCAGACATCTATGATAAGTGAATTCAAAGCAAAAAATGGTTTCCTGTTTGTTTCTCAGTGCAGGAATTATCTGTGGTAATCCCTCACGCACACACACACACACACACACACACACACACACTTCACATTAGACTGAAAATCACTTTAACTTTGTTCTTGTTTAGAAGTGTAGAGAAACTCACGCTGCTCTAATGAGAGGGGCGCGGTGCTGGGGACGCTCTTCGGCTGCGGGTGAAGCGCTCCGTGTCTGCTTTCAGAGGGAAGAGCGCAAAGTGATCACAAACACATAAAAGGGTCAGGCTGTATGATGAATAATTACGCTTGCAGAACATCATCTACTGAGGGATGAATTTACACACAAGGGAAAACGTTACCTAGGAACGAGCTCGGGGTCAGACAGCTTGCTGTTACTGGTGCCTGGGAGGAGGAACAGAAAAACAAAAACACAATGGAATATGTGCAACACAAATGAATACCGAATGTGGTTTAGAAAACAATTTAGAAAATAACTCTAGAGCGGCTTTATTACACCTAGACACCTGATCATTCATGCCGTTCTCTAATCAGCCACTCACGGCACCCAACAGTGACATAAAATAAAATCTTACAGGCCAAGAACTTCACTCAACAACAACAAAGCAGCTGATTTTTGGCATGATGTAGTCTGAACAGTAAAACACATGAACCGCATCCGCATGTGGATCTTAAAGATGTGGATGCGTGGATCCGTCTCTGGACAGCGGATGGAGTGAAATGATGAAATGCACTTTGGTGCGAGACGGCACGAGTACAGGCACGAGGGAGTGAACAGAAACAGGGTGATGATAGTTGAGGAAATATCGCCTCTGGCGTCGTTTCCACGGTAACCAACGCAGATAGGTCTGAACAGGGCCAGTCTAAATGGTCCGTCCCAAAGATCAGATTCATGAAAGTCAGATTTGCTTTCAGTCTGAACGAGGCTGCTGCTGAGAGAAATCGGAGGAGAACAATCTGGCGGGTTTGAGATGAAAGGAAGATCGTCGATAACCACCGCAGTCATCAGAAAGGCAGTTCAGAAGAGGCAAAACATCAAACCTGGAGGTGGACGAGTTACATCATCAGATCAGCCCTTACTTCATTCTGACGTCTCATCTAAATGTGAGCTCGAGCTCAAGACCACACTGGCCGATTACATAAACGAGTCGCAATCTTTGAATAAACAAGCAGATAAACCTACAGTAATAAAGTGGACGTCATGTGTACAGGACTCGCGTCAAATCCTCCCATATACAGTACAGCAGGTTTATTTTACGAGTTTAGTATTACAGTGGCGGTAGAAAGCACATATCGAAATTTGCAATAATTTTTTTTTTCAGCTCAATAAAAAAAAACGCGCAGGATCGCGCACACATGAAGGTTCTCTGGACTCGAATCAAAGGACTGGGGACTGCACTCACTGCAGGTGAGCAACGTTTCAAGATCACCGTCAGAACTTCACGCTTTATCTCCGTTATTACACATGACCTAGATTGAGAGTCTGATTCTGTGTTTTGTTTTTTTTCCCCTTGAAACTGGATCGCTGCCTTCATTCCTTCAGGCACGAGATCACTGAACTCTGGTTCCCACAGATACGTCAAAACAAAAGGTTTGTCTGGTCGGGTTTGTCGGTTTGGCCCCGGGATCGAACGCCGCGTTTCTACCTGAAGGCATTGTTTCTATATAAATAAAGCAAAACATAAACAAATAAAAGCAACGTGTGCGTTCATGCAGTGGTTTAGTTCCTATAACCTGCAAACGTCTGTGAAAACATTTTGTTCTCACTTTGTTCCTTTTCGGGTCACTGTGGCAGTTTAAAGTTACACAAAATGACATTTTAAGCAACACCCAGGCACGTGCTGTTCGTTACATGCGCGAGACCGCACACACACACACACACGCACACACACACACACACACGCGCGCGCGCGCACCCCATCTCTTGCTACAAACAATTATGCTACACAGACATACGTTTAATTTTATTTGATATAGATTTTGATTTGAAGTTCGGAACTTGAATTGAACAAACGCTAATTAAAATAACAATAATAACAATAATAATAATAATAATAATAATAATAATAAAGCTGTCTTTACTATTTTAAGTATAAAACTACATCATACTGTTTATAATGATTTATGATAACCTGAAATCCCATCTAGAGCTTTATAGAATTTTGTACAGTACTATATGTGGCAAAAGTGTTGACACCCCTAAAAAGCAGAGTGTAATTAAATGAATACTCGTTTTAATACTATTTAATACAGCATTTTTATTTCAAAGACTAAAGTTTGCACCTTAAAAATTCCTGTCTTGTTATCGTGTGCCTTGGGGTAGGGCTGGACGATGTAATAATGTGTGATGGGTTCGTCAGATAACACGACTCTGAGCGATCATTATGACGGGATTATTTGTAAAGAGCTGCGGAATTTAATGGATGAGAATTTAAATCGATGTTCTGTTGGTTTCAAGTTATTGAATTGATGGGTTCTTTTTTTTTATTTGCATTGATTTTTTTTTATATTTCAATTATTGAGGTAAACTTTCAAAATGTTAAATGTTAAATAGTAGAAAAACTAAAGCACAGCATTAGCAGAAAATATAAACAGCTTGCATCTTGCGCAAATACTCTTGTTTTGCAATATTATAGCTTCTTATATAGTTTAGGGGCAGTTGGTGCTGTAACGCCACCTATTAAAAAAAAAAAAAAAAGATCATGACTTCCTGCTAGACGGATACTATGCTAGACACTCAACAATACTAGAATATAAGATACTAGAACTGTGACTCACTGGTAGACTGTCGATTCAGTTCAGGTTGATTTCCTGAGTTTGTGGTTTTTCAATTCAACAGCACCAACAAGTTCACTCTCAGGTTTTGTCTCTGATTCCCGTACAGGATTTAAACTTTTTAAAAATGACTAAAAAGCATCTAATAAAACCAGAATTGCTGTTTAACGTGTTGTTGATGGGTGTTTACATGCCACGTCTCATACCAGGCGATTTATCTTCTAATCCCAGGACAACCTTCTGGGGCTTTTGCACCGACCGCTCATAAACTTCATAAATATAAGAAGCAGCAGCGAAACACGGAACATGGACGCGGTTTGGCTCTTCTGCAGCTGTGGTGGTGGATTTCTAAGAAATCTAAGAAATTAACATTTTAACGTTTAACATTTAAAATAGACTCATGCGGAGAACTGATTGACTTGATTGAAAAGGATCTCAAATCTCTACAAAAGACAGCATTTCAATGATTATTAAATACTTTGATGTGTTTTTAGGTGCTTTAGACACTGTACGGAAATTAGCTGCTAAAGACGCTCTAAAATGAAATTCAATCAATTTCACAATTTGAATCAATTCCACAATCTAACCATGTTTCACAGCTCTATTTTTTGTTAATATTTTTTCTTATTTAATAATAATAATAATAATAATAATAATAAAAAAAAACAACAGATACAAAATGTGGAAGGAACGAGTCTTAGAATCAATAAGCCTTTAAACTGGACATTTTTATACAAAATTTTTATTTCCTTTTCCCCCCAGACAAAATACATCAAACGTTTTTTTGCTAAATCAACACTTTTGCCAGTTTATTAGCAAATCTGTAAATCATGATGCAATCCAAATATGTATATCCTTATGTGATGATGTCATCATGATCATTATGTTTAAAGGCGGGGTTTATATTTATTATAAAAAGGTGGCGGTCTGCAAGATATTTTTTAAAACCCCCGTCTCTCACACCTCTACTCATTTGGGTGAAATGCGTTAACCTCAGAGACAGGTGCTGATCTGAATAATCTGAACAATGCAAATAAACACGAAAACTTCATTAGGTGCGCAATCTGATTCTGAATACAAGAAACTTTCCCTACATGATTATTAACTCGAGAATTAATTTGGGTAGAAATTTTTAAAAAGTGCAAAAATGTTACACACTTTATCTAAATGATGCAATAAGAGGACACTTGCTGTTAATAATAATAATAATAATAATAAAACACATTGTTTTATGGATGCAGTGAGAGAGAGGACATGAAGTTAGTTGGTGTGAGAGAAGAGACAAGAAACAGCCGAAAGACAAAGAAGAACAAATCAAACACATTCACTGTATATTAAACATGACGAACAGACTGGAAGCCAAACTCTGCCTTGAAGGCCACATTATAATAGCGAGCCTCCCAGGAGGTGCAGGAGAATAAAACAGGGATGGGTTTGTTTGAACTCTGCTCCTGCTTTTCTTACACTACAATTATGTAACTCGATGAGGATCTTGGCGTTCACCCTGTGAAATATGTTGTCTAAAACGTGTAGTGTTTTATCAGAAATCAACAAGAAAGATGTGATGAGCATTTCTAATGCTAAATACATACACCAGGCTGTAGTTACAGTAAGTGCAGGCTAAACCTAAAGAGCTGATCGCTACACTTTCCCTGCCCGAGTGGAGGCCGTTACATGTCTGGAAACAAAGAAACGATCTTGAAATGCCTTTTTATATTTCACTCTCGCTTCATCATCAGACATAAATAAGCGATTATCTACTGTACAGCTCCGTAGCGGACTTTCAAGCTGTTTGTGCCCCATAGTGCCCCAACTTTTGTAAAATATATAAATATCCCAAAAAAAAGAAGAAGCATCTACACTTACAGGAGGACGAATACGGCACGTGGTACCGCACATCTGGGATATGTGGCCTGGGATTCATCCAGAAGGCATGTTCAGGCCCTGGGCCGCAGCACGGCGCCCCCTGGTGTGAGGTGCAGGGGGGCAGGTAGTAGCCGTGTGGCGCTAATTCCATAGGGATGGAGCGCAGCGAGCGGGGCTGCTCCAAGCTGGCGGGGTCGTTGCCGTGGCTGTCCGGCATGGAGTGCGAGCAGCAGGTCTTGCTCTGGTAAGAACAGTAATCTCCAGACACGAGGCAGGACGGGCGTCCGTTGCTGGAGAATCCTCCTGAGAAAGAGCTGGCGTGGAGCCACTGGTCCTTCTGAGGCTGCAGAGTGCTGAAGGAGCTCTGAGCCTGGCTGGGGAAGGGCGTCTGGGCGCCGTAGCCAGCCGGCAGACCCAGACGAGGCTGGTAGGCTCCGTAGCCGGACTGCATGCTGCCGCCGCTGTCGCTCGTGCTACCGCTGAAGTCGTGGAAGGAGCCGCTGGGAGGCGACCGAGTCGTAGTCGGAGGGTCTGCGGCGCCGGCCTCGGAGGAGCGGCCTGAGCGGACGAGGGAGTCTTCGTCGCACTTACTCATGGTTTCGTCGTTCTCCTCCGGGAAGTTAAGTGACTGGAAATGAGAGCTGCAAAAGTCGACTAATTAATATTGTTGTCGATGAACACATTATGATATTTGCGTCTCTTTTATACTTGTTTATTTCTATAATAAAATCTCTCTCTCTTTTCTTTTGATGTTCTTTCCTTTTATCGTCACCTACCTCTATTAATAGAAAGGGCCTGTGTGTGTGCGTGTGTGTGCGTGTGTGTGTGCGCGTGTGTAGGATTTCATTCCATCCAACCAGAAGACACACCTGAAAAGCTATTGAAAGTCAGGAACCACTAATTAAACAGGTGTAATCTGGTGTGGCTTCTGCTTGAGGGGGATAAAAACCTGAAGAAAACCACATACACACACACACACACTTTCTGGAGAATATTTGACAGTCGCTTTAGGAGCTCTAAAGAATTAAAATAAAATGAAAGGCAATAATGATGATCTCCTGATATTACCACTAACAGGATGAACGAGTTTAACAAAAGACTGGTGAAATAATTAATTAATTAATTAATTGATTGATTTATTGATGTGAACAAAGCTTGCATTCTTGCGTCTGATTGGTCAGTAAGGTTTGGCTTAATCTCGATAACAATCCAGTTTGAACAGCAGTTACGTAGTGAATGAACACCTTCTGGTGCATCATCGTGTCTATTCACAGTGACTTGAATACGATCGACTCCTGAACTATTTATTACCTTCGAGAGAGTGCGAGAGAAAAAAAAAAAAAAAAAGAGCGGTTGTTGAAAAAAAAAAATGTTTATTAGATATTTTAACGTGATTATTGCTTCATGACGGACATTATATACTGAAAAAAAGCAAATCCGTCAATCAATCAAGTTGAAAGCCACAGTCTGTACCTTGGATTTATTGCCGTGGGCGAGAAGAGCAGATTGCGCAACATCATTCCGCCGGTCTCTAAACGTCTGACGCCATCTCAGGACCTCAGTGGAGCCATGAACCTGCACACACATGAGCACGTCTCTGCATCATTCAAATATCTGGTTAAAACGGTGTTAAGCTTTAGATCTTTATTTACACCCATGTTTTTAATTTCAAATGATACAGTAGTTAAAATATTCTACAACACATGCGATATTGATATTACTGGCACTACGCCAGTAATGCAAAACTCCACAAGGTCTCTTTTGTGTGTGTGTGTGTGTGTGTGTGTGTGTGTGTGTGTGTGTGTGTGTGTGTGTGTGTGTGGGGTGGTGTCTGGCCGAGGGACATTAGTGGCGAGAATCAGACTTGTGTGTCCCAAAGGTGCTCGATCAGAATAAGATCTGAGGAATCTGAACTCTTTGCCTGCGACACGCCAGTCTGTGGTGCACTGGGTGTTCTGGTATCTTTCTGTTGTGACCAGCATGTTTCCGTAAATCGACCTGCACTGGCTTTTTCTGTGGCATCTGAACAGACAGGCTGGCCTCGGGCCCCTGAGAGCATGGGTGAGCCTCCGGTCATCAGCATACTTACTAAGAACCTGTTGTCGAAATTATTAGAGGTGGAAGTCCACGTACGTGTACGTGTGTGTTTCTGTACAGCAGAACTCTCTGTCTAACTTATTAATAGACAGAAATGACATTCTGTAAGGTCGAGTATCTGACGCCTTGTTTACACTAAGTTGTCCTTCTTTGGTGCTCAGACAAATACACTCCCTGTTCGGTAATCGGAGAGAGAATCACAGATGAGAAATGGAAAAAGTCGATCAGATAAAGATGAAGTTTTGTCTTAAAACGACTCCAGCGTGTTAAAATTCACTTATACCACTTCAGCGCTGTTATTTCAGACAAAGTGAAAATATGAACTAATCCCAGTCAAAATATTCACTTTATCTTTTCTAATTAATATCTATTGGTGCAGGTGTTTGTTTACATTGAGACAGTAGCGCATTAGTAGATTATTATACAGTAGATTATTAAATCCAGCACATAACTATATCATATAAAATACATAATTGTACAAGGCTGCGTCTTATAACGTGCGGAAAGCGGTGAAAGAGGCGAAGCAGCGCTACGGGAGGAAACTAGAGTCACAGCTCCGACAGAGTGACTCTAGGAGCCTGTGGCAGAGAATAAGGACAATAACGGACTATAAACACCAACAACCGGTCTGACGAACGCGGACGCAACTCTTTCTATGCTCGCTTCGAGGCTGCAGCTCAAGACGCTAGCGATGCTAATGCTAGTGGCGCTAACGGTTGCAGACAGGATGACACTGCCAGCACGGAAGCACGTTCATCATCTCCGAGCACGACGTGAGGAGAGCATTTAAGAGAGTGAACATCAGGAAAGCAGCAGGACCAGACGGCATCTCAGGTCGTATTCTCAGAGCCTGCGCAGACCAGCTAGCACCTGTGTTCACTGAGATATTCAACATCTCTTTATCTCAGTCGGTGATCCCCACATGCTTCAAAGAGTCCATCACTGTTCCTGTCATGAAGAAACCACATCCTGCTTCCCTCAACGATTATCGCCGTGTAGCTCTCACCTCAGTAGTGATGAAGTGCTTTGAACGCCTGGTCAGAAACATCATCATTTCTTCTCTACCCGACACACTGGACCCTCTACAGTTTGCATACCGCCTGAACTCACATCACTCACTCACCTGGACACTCGGAGAGGGAATCATGTTAAAATGCTCTTCATCGACTGCAGCTCAGCATTTAATACCATAATTCCCTCCACACTCAGCACCAAGCTGGAGCACCTGGGACTCAACTCATCTACGCGTCAGCGGATTCTCTAGATTCTACATTTATTACATGCAAACTAAGGCAGGAAATAACAATCAGCAATGTCACAAGCACAATGAAATATTTCAAGGCTTACTTTGTTTTAATTTAGATGATTACGGCTCACAGATCATTAAAATATTACATTTATACTCTCAAAATATTTGATTAAAAAAAATTATAAAAATTTTACACTACAAAACTTCTGAAAACTCGATCGTTTACACACTCAGGACTCAGTCGCGGCTCCTTTAGTGTGAATTACTGCATCAGTGCAGCACGGAGGAGCAAATCATTTAGAAAAGCTCAGTGAAATTCACCCCGATATTTAAACTAATGTCTACACACAAGCGAACAACAGGCCTAACCCAGATTCTCAACAAAGCAGGTCAGGCAACAATCGCAAGACACCGAGCAGAAGTGTAGAGCATCAAAGCAAACACAGTGATAAAGTCACGTATTACAGAGAGTCACATTTCTACAATATGATACGAGTGAAATATCAGTATTACCGCCTTGAGTACGATTCGTATCAAAACGCGTCACCGCAGATTCGGTGGTTTCATCAAATGCAAAATTATATAATCGAGTACACGCATAATTCAAAATTCCAATGGAGGAATTGTTTTTTTTTTTATTATAAAAGTGTAAATAGATTAAAATAATGTATACCTATAAATGTTATGCTTAATTTGTAGGACATAAAATATTTTAAAAAGATTAAAAACATTTGCTGACTGAACTGTACGGTGACAGCTGCAATAAAAAACAGCTATATAGTTAAGATTATATATATTACATTAAAATTAGATGTGTTAAAATTTAGTCAGACGTCCAAATATAATAAACAGAATTTTAGGAGTAGACAGGATATACGAATATTATCACATCATAATATTAATATTATATAAAATTAGGGCTGCACGATATTAGGAAAATATACGATATTGTTGAATATTGCGATAACGATATTTCTTGCGATATAACATTTCCCATTATTATTATTGGCTATTTTTTTTTTTAATAATTTATATGTAATGATGATACTAAAATAAACAGGTAACAGATATTCGTCTGATGTAATTAAATCTAATTCTGGCTAAAAAGAAACTATATGTCCAGGAAGTTACAAATATTCATTCATTCATTGATCTTCTTTACCGCTTTATCTTGTATTTAGGGTCGCGGGGACCTGGAGCCGATCCCAGGACACTCGGGGCACGAGGCAGGGTACACACGGACAGCGTAGTTGCAAATCTTTAGACTTCAAAACACTATGAATGACTTAAACCCCTCAGCAGATATTCTGACTTCTGGTTTGCTGTTACTATAAACCTGCCGACACAATATGAATTACTTTCAAACATTACTTTTTATTTACGTGTAACCGTACACTCATCAATTTCATTTATCGCAATTCTTTGCGATACAGATATTGCAGATACCATTATCGCAATACCATTATAACTAATTTTTCGATATATTGTGCAGCCCTGTATAAAATACATCATATTTTTCTTTTCCTCAAGTGTGTATAATTTTTTTTGCGGATATTATACATATATATTTTTTGTAAATTGAGCTGTGGTCATTGACCTTCAGGCATGCGAGCAGCTCCACTTGACCTTTCTCTCTCTTACAGACGGGGAAGCAGTGAAAGTGATGTGAGTGAAAACTGATGAGTGAGCAGGGCTGAGGCTGTGGGGATTTTCTCTCCCTGCTCTGCTTTTAGCGTGTAAGATCAGAACAGCTCACAGCGCCGCTGGAAAGCACCTCGTGTTGAGTGGAAACTCAAAGGTGACATTAAAGCGACATAACAGTGTGTTTCAGGAACACGAGCAGAGTGTGAACACCGTAAACAGGGTAAAACACCGTAAACAGGGTAAAACACCGTAAACAGGGTAAAACACTGTAAACAGGGTAAAACACCGTAAACAGGGTAAAACACCGTAAACAGGGTAAAACACCGTAAACAGGGTAAAACACTGTAAGCAGGGTAAAACACTGTAAACAGGGTAAAACACTGTAAACAGGGTAAAACACCGTAAACAGGGTCATGGGGGCCCATGTGAAGCTGAAGCCTACATCGTTTAGGGAGACTTGAGAGGGAACGACAGTCATGATGACTTCGGTTAGTCGTCCCGCTCCTGCTAGTGACCGGTTATTGATCACTGGACACTTAGTGGAGACGGTGTTATGATCTGGAGTTGATCAGTCGCTCAGGTCGAGACTCAGCAACGTTACTGTATGTGGGGTGAAAACGAAGTCAGCTGGAGACCTGAAATTCAAAAGCCAAGGACGATCGAATGTGATATTAAAGAGTGTGATGACTTTTTATTAATTTTTTTTATACACACACACACACACAATAAGGAACAAAAGTGGAAAAACCTGTTTTTCCATCTTCGGTATGTTCGTGTCAAAGCAAGAAAACTATATTTAGAAAGCAGTGTCACACTTACGGTCCGCAATGCTCTGCGCATACATTAGTGCAAAAGTTTGCACACCCTCACTCTACAGCGGCATTATCACCACATGATATTTTTAAGACTCGTTTCTCTGCCGTTTCTGAATCTTTGGTTATTAAACGCTTTGATATATTTTTATCTCCTACTTCATCTGGTTTAAGGGTAAAAAAAATAAATAACTTGGTCAATAGCTGATGACGGTA